>BHFT01026484.1:0-31601 GCA_004320025.1 Laticauda laticaudata
GAAACACTGCTATCATGTCTCCCCTAGTCCTTCTTTTCATCAAACTAGACATACCCAGTTTCTGCAACCATTCTCTGTATGTTTTAGCCTCCAGCCCCCTAATAACTTTTGTTGCTTTTCTCTGCACTCTTTCTAGAATCTCAATATCCTTTTTACACTGTGGCAACCAAAAACAGATGCAGTATTCCATGTGTGGCTTTAACAAGGGCATTATAAAATAGTATTAATACTTCACATAAACTTGATTCCATCCCTCGCTTAATGCAGCCTAGAACTGTGTTGGCTTTTTGGGCAGCTGCAGCACACGGCTGGCTCATATTCAAGTGATCATCTACTAGAACTCCAAGAGCCCTCTCATAGTTACTACTGTTGAGCCAAATACCATCTCCTCTATAGTGTCCATTTGTTGTTGTTGTTGTTGTCTAATGTAAAGCTTAATCAGTTTGCCTGCATATTGCAAAGGTTTGGGGAAGAGAAAGAAATTTTGATGAAAACTCTTTCAGGGATGTTTGCCTGGATGATCCAAGCCACTTCATTCAATGTTGAATCTCAACATTGGGAGGGTCAACCTGATTTAATTTTCCTATCTATAATCCAAATCTGTGGGTTATAAAAAAGAAATCCCAAAATCAGTAGGAAATTACTTCCATATTGCTATCCAAAATATATAGACATGTTCAGGTACTCACCAGAAGCAGACTTGGGCTTCATCCAACCATCACTGTGGCAATAAATCAGTAATGAAGACAGACTTACTGTCAGCACACATAAAACAATGCTATAAAATGCAACGAATCACCAGTGAGGAAATAACCCAAGAGAGGTTAAAATAACATTCTCCAATATCTGCATTATGGCTGTTGGAGCCCCGGGTAAAGTCTTTTCTATTTTTTCAGGCCACATAAATGTTTAACTCTTTCTTTCCTTGATATAAACTCCTTGCTTCAAAAAAAAAAATGCCCTCAAATCTGTCTTTGCTTCAAAAAACCCTCAAATTTATCAGGAATTGTAGAGGAACACAGAGAGGGTGTGGGAGAAAATACACAACAGCCCACAAGAAAACATGAGAAACCAAGATGATTAGATGATGACAGGACTGGAGACTAAAACATACAATAAACGGTTGCAGGAATTGGGCTTGGCTAGTCCAGGGAAGAGAAGGATAAGGGGAGACAGGAGAGCAGTCTTCCAATATTTGAGGCGCTGCTCCAGAGAGGAGGAAGGGGTCAAGCTACTTCCCAAAGCACCCAAAGGCCAGACAAAGAATAATGGATGGAAGAACAAGGAGAGATTCAACCTCGAAATAAGGAGAAATTTTCTGACAGTGAGAACAATCAACCCATGGAACAGAAGTTGCCTTTGGAAGTTGTGAGAGATTCATCCCTGGGGACTTTCAAAAAGAGACTGGACTGCCATTTATCAGAAATGGTGTAGAGTCTTCTGCTTAGGCAGGGGGTTGGACCAGAACACTAGATAACCTACAGGGCAGAGGTGCAATTCAGCAGCTTCTGACCAGTTCTGGGGAAATGGTAGTGGAAATTTTGAGTAGTTCGGAGAACCGGTGGTAACCTTTCCCTAAAGTGGGGTAGGAATGGAGATTTTGCAGGATCCTTCCCCTGCCATGCCCACCAAGCCACACCCACCAAGCCATGCCCACAGAATCCTGCCACTGGTACAAGGTCCCTTACCCCTCTGTTAAATGAGCTTGCAATGGAATGGAATGGAATAGAATAGAATAGAATAGAATATTAGAATAAAGAATAGAATAGAAATAGAATAGAACAGAACAGAACAGAACAGAACAGAACAGAACAGAATAGAATAGAATAGAATAGAAAAGAAAAGAAAATATGGAATGGAATAGAATAGAATAGAATAGAATAGAATAGAATAGAATATTGGAATAAAGAATAGAACAGAACAGAACAGAACAGAATAGAATAGAATAGAATAGAATAGAATAGAACAGAATTCTTTATTAGCCAAGTGTGATTGGACACACAAGGAATTTGTCTTTGGTGCAAATGCTCCTTGCATATATAAACAGAAAAAAAATGCATTCATCAAGAATCCTAAGATACAACACTTAGTGATAAAAACAGGAAGGAGCAGAGAAAGAAAGCCACTTTGTGCCACTTTGAATTTTCTTCGATATAAGAGGAAGGGAAAGGAAAACTGTGCCTGGCTTTTAAGATTTAGTTTTAATAGCCTATTTCAGCAAAATAGAATATTTCTTGTAGTATCTATTTCCTAAAGTGGTTTACCTGGCTGGGCCGACAGAAATGAACACAGCACACAGAATAAATTCAGAGCCTAACCCTTTTGAATACAATATTTAGCGTAGCAGTGAAGTGGAACAGTCTAAGACCTAAAGCTTTTTCAGATGAAAATGAAATAATTCTCGGGCAAAGTGGCAGAATCAGACCAGTGATTAAAATGAGTATCAGGAGACATTCTTTTTAAAGACCCCTTTTCTTCCCCTTTTCCTCGTGAAAACTTTCTGCGGAGGAAACCTTGAAAGAGTCTGAAGGGATTAGCTGTCAAAAAGGAGATCGGTCTTTTGCTTGCAACTCGGCCGTTAGCCGTTGTTTGATCTTCTTTTTTTTCAAAAAGCTTGACAAGGAACAGATGGAACACAGTAGGCTGATATGTCTGCAGTGCAAGAAGCAGGTTGAAGGAGAAAGAACAGGACGGGGAGATGGAACGTGGTTGTTCAATGGCCTTAGATCTTTCTCTTTATTTTCAATTCTTCTTCTTCTTCTTCTTCTTCTTCTTCTTCTTCTTCTTCTTCTTCTTCTTCTTCTTCTTCTTCTTCTCCTCCTCCTCCTCCTTCTCCTCCTCCTCCTCCTCCTCCTCCTTTTTGCATGATTTCTTCATCCCTAAGTTTTTTTGCAACCCTTTTTTGCTCTCCATGCCCATCTGGACAAAGGTTTGCAACCAGAGGTGGGCTGAGATAAGGACTCCTATTTTCACACCTTTTCTCCACTCAGATTAGCTATGACATTAATGTCTGGTATTTAGCTTTTTTAAAAAGAAAGAAAGAAAAACTAAGTATAGAAATATCACTCATTCTTGCAAGGGGGATAACTACTAGACTCCCAAGAGATGAGAAGGGGTGAGAGGGTCAAAGGGTTTATTTCTCATTTTTCCTTTTGCAACTGTTGGAAGCAATTCTTTTGCAAAGCTATTTGGGTCCCAGGACAAAGGCAAAGAGCAAATTCCGAGAAGCTCCTTTGGTCAGGATGGAAAATTGCAGCACGGAGGGTGTTCTGTCTTCTAAATCATTGGCTGAATATAAAGACAGACAGGCAACTCTACAAAGGCTTCCATACAAAGTTTCTTTATTGGAATCACAAGGTATCCTCAAGGTAAAACTTACGGTTTTGTCGAGATTCATCTTAATGTCCAACTCTTGGCATAGATGACTTCATAGTGTAAAAGCATAGTGATCTTTCATCCTGTAATGAAGGAGCAAGGGAGTGAGGCATCAGCATGCTGCTGGGGTCCAGCAAGAGTGAATGAAACTCCCCCAACCCAACCAAGGGTCTATTCACTGACCAATCAGGATTACAGATGTGACCTGATTGACATGAACTACATTTCTCAGGATGCATGAACTACATTTACCATGAGGCATTCTCTTAAGGGGACAGCTCCCAATTCTAACTTAACTGTCTCAATTCCCAATTACCTATATACTGTCTGGACAGCACAAGCCTAAAGATTCTTTGGAGTTTCACCCATCGATTTCAACCCCTTCATCAATTGCCCTCTGAGTTTCATTTGAGAAAGCAAACTTTTCCAAAATTTGATGCCATCCACACTCCATTTCTCAAAATGTGCAAGGCAACATCTTTTGCTCATTACTTTATTCATTAGACTTGTAACCTGCTGCCATACTGAAAGCTTCTTGATGGCTCACCATAGTTGAAAAATTCATGAATGGGTAGGTACATAGCTTGGCCTCAATAGCCAACCAATTCTAGAGGGTGTCTCCTATGCTGTTCTGTATTTTTTGTGATAGGGTTGTTTCTTCCTTTAAGGTTTTTTTTTTTGTGCGGAGGACCAGGTAAGCAAAAGTGGTCAACTGACTGGCCTAAGAGGTCCCCCTAGGATGAGGTTGAGTCTCTGTGTTAATGTGTGTTAATTCTTAGGAATGGTGGCTTGAGTTAGCTAATTGTGGTGGAATGCAGTCTGGATTCCCAGGAGGGAGGAGCTGCATTCCAAAAGAGCAAAAGACAGAGAAGTTTAGATAGTTTGAGTGGGAAGAAGAGAGTTAAGATGGCTCCTCCCTAGGAATTCTCAGAATGTAGGTTTAGTGCTGTAAGTTGCTTGCTTTAGTTTGGCAAGATTTCAATCTTTGGGCAAAGAAATTGCTGAGAAGAATCTCTCTCTTGGTTTTTGGAACCTGACTCTAATCCTTTCTTTGGAGTTTTCACAACATAGTATCCCACTGATCCAGTGATGTGTGTATCAGGCACAAAGAATTAAGGCCATTTGTAAGTTTGCAACACACAAGATTTATTCAAGCTTACATACAAGAATCTGGTTCAACACTAAATTGGCACCAGATAAGGGTGTGGGAAGAAATATCCATCTGGTTCAATTCTAAGCTGGGAGAAAGACATTGGAAACATGGAGGTTGATTGGAAAGATGGTTTAATGAAGTAGAACCACATGGGTTCTGGTGCAGCTGACCGCGTGGAGTTGAGAATGAGGGGTTTTTTTATTCCTTCTCTTGGGCTTTGCACTTGAGCTTCTTGTTCCTGTGCAAGAACATGTATTCTATTGGCTTTTGTAGGGGTTATGTAAGGATCATTTCTGGGTTTATAGGTTGTTCAAGCTAAGTTTGTCTGCTCTAAAATGATGCAATGAAGGAGCTTGTGTTCTGAAAGGGTGCTGGGCAATTCCTATTATGGTTTACTGGCTTTGTCCTGGTTTGGATCTTGAGTGAAGGCTAATCCTATCACTCTGCCTTTGTTCAGACTTTGCTGCAGGGAGTAATGGATTAGCAAATCTGCATTTCTAAAAGCTGCCCCAGCTCAGTATCTGCTTGGGGGCAGGGAGCTGGAGCTCTGAGTTTCTGTCTCCCTTAAGATTTTTCTTTAATTTCTCTTTTAGGGGAAAATATTGTATTCTGCCTCTGTAATATTTCCTAAATTATTTCATTCTTCTAGGAGAGGAGTGGATGCCAACTTTATACAGAGATTAACAAAATTCAGGAGAAGTTTGAACTGGAGCATTTGTGGGAACACAATGACCCTAAATTAATGACCTGTCAGGATTTTGGCAGTTACTCCAATTAAATAATGAGCCTCAAGCCACACTCCCCAAACTATGTCCATAAACTTGGGCGTAGCCAACTCTGAAGTCCATAATTCATTGTCACCCTTGATCCTGCTTCCCCCCCCCCCATTCCTCTGGGTGTATCATCCAATGAAACACGTCCATAGCCAAGAGTCACCAATCATGCTCTCCAATTAGACTTTTGCCCAGCAGAACTTCAGTCATCTAATCAGTCTTTGAAGAAAATATGAATGGAATGTACTTTCGATTCCACAATGTTGCCTGCTCTTTGAAACTTCCCCCCTTCTTTCAGTTGTCAACTACAAAACATATATACAAAATGTTTTATGAGTTGACATGACCCACTTAACTCTGCTACCACCCCCCTAGCTCTGCTTGCTTCTCTTCTACAGTGGATATGATGAGAATGGTCCAGACATAAGTAGATATTTTGGCTGATTTTTGGTCTTAACTGTCACTCCTAACAGTGTCATGCATCATCAACACCAGGATGTGATCAACACACTTGTGCTACACAGAACCAAGTGATGTGTATCTCATGCTCCTAGGTGCTTCCTTGTGACCATAGGCACTCAGGAAGGCAAGTCTTGAGGGTGAGAAATCCCCAAATCTTATGAAGAGATCAAATTTGCATTTTAATTGTTTCTAGATTCCTACCCACTCTTATTTCCATATGCAAAAAAGAACTCCAGCAATATTTCAGTCAACAGCCCTCCCATCATAGCAGCATGCTGTAACCAAATTGGCGAAGCACATAAATAGGGAGGTTATTCATTTTAATATTAGCATTAAACATTTACTGGCCTCTTATATCACAGGGAAACATTCATCATATTGGTTCAAAAGACTCCCTTGAGCCCAAGAGTACTGCTGAAGTAAATAAAGCTTAGCTTTCTCTGACAATGAGAAGAGGTGCTTATATTGATGAGGATGATAATAATAATCATATATTTCTCAGAATGTCATTGGACATGGCAAAAGCGAGCCAGAAGACCATAGGATTAGATTTTCATTGTTCTGGGTAGAGGATCGGCAATCTTGTTTAGTCCTGGGCAAACTCAGCTTCTGAAATATCGGAAAACTGTAAAATGACATGAAAATACTCAAAGTCTGTCTCACAAACATGTGAGGTTTCAACCTCTCCCAAGAGTTCAGCCACAATTTTACCTAAGGTTGGAAGTTAAAACCCACCCACCCGCCAAGAAAAATAAAATATTTTAGGAAATATTTTTTAAAAGGCAGAATATTTCCCCTAAAAAGAGTAGAAACTCAGAAGCAGAAGCTCAGAACCTTTGTTAATGGGTGGGCCATTAAGGCCAGAGTATTCTACATCACAAAGCTCTCTGCCCATCTCACCACCTGGCCTGGGAAGATTGCATCAGACAGCACTCCGGTGAAGCCATGTGGTCCAGACAAAACCTACAAAGTTAGCTAAGACTTCCATCCCTGGGAGTCTGACAGCCAATCAGAATACAAGCTCAAATTCAGATCCCAATAGAGGATATAAAACATTTGCACTCTCAGCATATCAGCCCTTCTTTCTTCACCTGACATCTTGAAGCATGTAATCATCCTTTTCACTTTGGAGCTCCAAGCCATGTGGTCCTGCCCACTATTAAACCATCTTTCCAAACAGCATCCATGTTTCCAGTGTCTTTTCCCCCACTTGGAACTGAACCCAGAAGGATATTTCTTCCAACACTAAGGAAGAAGGAAGAATATGACAGCTAGTCCCTGTAATACAGTAGGACCTGAAGAAGGGAATCTCTGTAGCTCAGGATCAAACTGTGGGGTCCTTGGTGCTCTCTGTGCGTGCTGGTTTTCTTGCAGATGTTTCATTACCAAACTAGGTAACACCATCAGTACCAGAAGAAAAGATGTCTGCAGAGTGGAAGAGGAGGACGAAGAGGACTATGGGGTTCTTGGTGCTCTCTGAGCTTGGTGGTTTTCTTGCAGATGTTTCATTACCAAACTAGGTAACACCATCAGTGCTAGTCGGGAGTGGGGTTTGCTTTCATTCACACTACAATATAAAATGAAAATAAAACTTCCCAACAGCGAGGACAATTAACCAATGGAATGGATTGCCTTCAGAAGTTGTAAGTGCTTCATCACTGGAGGTTTTTAAGAAAAGACCCGACAGACAACTATTTGAAATGCTGTAGGGTCTCCTGCTTTGAGCAGGAAGTTGGACTAGAAAATAATGGGCAAAATTTGAAAGTCAGACCATCAGAGTCTCTTTTTAACAGAATAACAGAGTTGGAAGGGACCTTGGAGATCTTCTAGTCCAACCCCTTGCACAAGCAGTGCACCGCATACCACTGTTGGCGAACCAACACCAAGTACCGAAACAGGAGCACACATGCACATGGGAGTGCCAGAAACCGGAAGAGCAGCTCCTTGGCATGCACGTAGCAATGTCGGAAACGGGAAACTGAGCTTCCAGTTTCTGGCACACGCATGCGCGCCAACCGCCTGGTTTTTTGGTTTTTGCTGTACATGCATGCGCAAAGACCAACTACTGGCATGCATGCACACACCAGAAATTGGAAGCTGCTCATCTGCTTTCCAGAGGTCCCATGCATGTGAAAACCAGCTGGTCAGAGTACATGCATGCACTGGAACCCGGAAGAGCAAGAAGCAATAGGTGGCATGCTGAGAGAGATGGCTCTGTATGCCACTTCTGGCATGCATGCCATAGTTTCACTATCACAGCCCTAGACCATTCCAGACAACTGGCTGTCCAGTGTCTTCTTAAAAACCTCCAGTGATGGAGCAGCCACAACTTCTGGTGGCAAGCTGTTCCACTGGTTGATTGTTCTCACTGTCAGGAAATTTCTCCTTGGTTCTAGGTTGCTTCTCTCCTTGATTTGATTCCACCCATTGCTTCTTGTCTTGCCCTCAGGTGCTTTGGACAATAGCTTTGGACACAGCTTCTTTGTGGCAACCCCTAAGATATTGCAGCACTACTATCATGTCTCCCCTAGTCCTTCTTTTCATCAGACTAGACATACCCAGTTCCATAGAGGTGGGATCCAAATTTTTAACAGCTGGTTCTGTGGGTGTGGCTTAGGTGGTGGGCATGGTTTGGTGGTCATGTGACTGGGTGGACATGACTTGGTGGTCATGTTATTGGTGGGGTGTGGCCAACTCAGTATCACTCACATTGAGGCACGCATCTCCTCGCATGGCCTCTCATGACTGTGGGGATGCTGCAACGGTTGTAAGTGTGAAAAATGGTCATAAGTCACTTTTTTCAGTGCCATTGTAACTTTGAATGGTCACTGCACACAAGCAAAATATCAGCAAAGGAGGATAAAATAACTCCAGAGAAGTTCCTGAGACAGAAAGTCTAGACCTGTCAAGAATGTAATAAGAGTTAACGGAGAGGCAGTTTCTGCAAGCAACATCAGAATGTTTCCTTCCAGCCTTCCTTACAGGATTAGGCCAGTAATTTCTTCTGACAGCCGGTTCTCCAAACTGCTTAGAATATTAACAACAGGTTCTTGAGAACAGGTGCAAACTGTTAGCCTGTTACAACCACCCTTGTAGTTCCAGCAAATGTTCTTTATATGTTTTAGCCTCCATCCCTCTTCTCCTCTTTCTCCTCCTGTCATCTCTATATATTTTTGGTTTGATGTGCTGTGTGATTTCTTTGATCCAATTGCTCATCAAATCCATTTACAGAAATGGTGGGTTGGGTCCTTCAAGCCTTGGAAATGATTAATTCAGCAAAGATCATCAGTACCCTCACTGACCTTGGCAAATCTCAAAAAGGAAGCGGGAAGTGAACTGCTTAGGGCTTGGATGAAATCTAGATTGAGAATAAAATAATAATCATAATCATAATCACAAATTCTGGGGCTCCCCAAAGCCCACACAGGTAGAAAACTGACCCTGTAGGGATACATCCACTGGATAAGGATATTTGACTTGTTTTGTATGCTGTGTTGGCTAGAATTCATTAGACTTGGGAAATGATCAATGGAAGGAAGATAATTTAGCATCCTGTAATAGAATCAGAATAGATTGAAGAAACAATAACATTTTTTTTAATTCATTGCCAGAAAGCAATGGCTATGAGGTGTGGGTGTGGGTGTGAGTGGGTGTGTGGAATAAAAAGCCAAGAAAATAAAAAATAATAATCCTTTTTTTTTCCTTTCCTGTTAGAGAACTCAGGAGTTTGCATAATCTCTCATTACCAAACACTAACGAGGACTGACATAGTCCTATTCAATTTGAAGATAACCATCACATGCTTCTATATTGGGAAGAGTTGTACACCAAATCCAGAAAGACATCAAGTAACGTTGATGCTACCAGATACCTCATTTCCTAACTCTCATTTTTAGAACATAGAATTGGAGGGCTGGGTGGGAGACCTTGGAGGTCTTCTAACCCAACCCCCTTCTCAAGGCAGGAGACTTAACCATCTCAGTCAAATACTTTTCCTCTCTATTTTTGAAAACTTCCTGCAATGGAGTCCCCACAACTCAAGGAGGCAAGCTATTCCACTAATTAATTATTCTCACTGTCAGAAAATTTCTCCTTAGCTATTATTCTATCAAAGTAGAGTAGAGTAGGGTAGGGTAGGGTAGAATAGAATAGAATAGAATAGAATAGAATAGAATACAATACAATACAACACAACACAACACAACACAACACAATACAATAGAATATTGGAATGAAGAATAGAGTAGAGTAGAGTAGAGTAGAGTAGAGTAGAATATAGTATATAGTACAGCAGAATACAATAAGCAATAGAATAGAATTAGGAATAGGGTAGAGTGGAACAGAACAACAAAACAACAGAACAACAGAACAGAACAGAATAGAATAGATAAGGTTGGAATGGACTTTGAAGGTCTTTTAGTCCAACCGTCTGGTCAAGGTAAAAGACTTTATACTATCCCACTCAAATGGTTGTCCAGTCTATTTTTCAATCCTTGCTTCTTGTCATTTCATTCTCCAGTTCCTTTTACCAACGGCTCTTAATCCCCAGAATCAAGAACAGAACCTCCTTATTTAGCAAGAGTATGTATATCATTGTAACCCTATGATGGGTAAAGCGAGAGGAATCCATTCTTGCCCTGCCTAGTACGAAGGTGGGTTGCTTTGATTTTCTACTACTACTTGATGGAGAAATGGGTCAGCCATGAGCTGGATTTGTCAACTGAACCTACGTTCAAGTTTGCCCTCCCCCCCCAAACTTTGTGTTGAAAAATCAGATACCCTAGGAAAAGAATGAGTAGGATAAATAACAGAAGAGGGAAATGTCCATTGCTGAGGAACAGAACAAAGAAATTGCCATCGCTCCAAAACTTTTGAGATTGTCCAGCAGAGGGGAAAAAAAATGTTTTTTCCAACTTGTTTTTTTTTAGGGTCCAAGTTAGAATTTTTACCAGATCTGTTTGCTGATGTATATTTACACATGTATATTTATGCATGTGTGTATATATATGTATATAAATGTACATGCCCAGATAGGCACACATATACACAAGCTATCATCATTGAATTGGTGTCCTGCACCCTCTGCTGGCCTGCTTGTATAAAAATCTAAATTTATACTTTCTGAAATGAGATCATTGTTCTCAGGAAGAGTTCTTACTTTTTCTTTTTAACCACCTAAGAAGTTTTCCAAAGAGAGGCAGCAGTGGAACCAGCAAGTTGATCTACTACATTCAGGATGTTGAAAACCATAGATATTGATGATGCCCAGAGTTGGGTGCCCACAGGAGCCTTCCCAAAGAGAAATTAATCTGTGAGAACGATCACAAAATATTGATATGGAAAGTATGGAAGATTCGGGGTGGGTTGCAGGTCTCTGTCCCAGGGTTCTGACACACAGACAGCCCCAAATGGTAAATGAGAATAACAGATGATGAACAGCTGCATCTAGTCTTGGACTGCTGTTTCAAATGGCTTTGTTTCTTTTTTCGCTCTCTCTTTTCTCTCCTCCTTTCCTTTCTCCCTTTCTCAGTCCTTTCATTTCTCATTCCTTTTCCTTCCTTTCCTTTCCTCTTCCTTTCTCATTCTTTTTCCTTTCCATTCATTACCTATTCCTTTTCCCATTCCTTTCCTTTCTCATTCCTTTTTCTTTCCCATTCCTTTCCCTTTCCTTTCTTATTCCTTTCTTTTCTCATTCCTTTCCTTTTCCTTTCTCATTCCTTTCCTTTTCCTTTCTCATTCCTTTCCTTTTCCCATTCCTTTCCTTTCTCATTCCTTTTCCTCTCCTTTCCCTTTCCACCTTTTCTCTTTCCCTTCCATCTTACTTCCTTCCCTTCCCTGTTGCCCTACCTGCCCTTCCCTTCTCTTTCTCTCATAGTTTGAGTTATTCCAGCCATTCTTCAAGGAGAACTCCCTACTACATGCAGGACAGCAGCCCAGCCCCTTAAATATGCCCTTGGAGTGCCTTTTTTTTTTTTATAAATACCTGANCCCCTTAAATATGCCCTTGGAGTGCCTTTTTTTTTTTTATAAATACCTGAGGTATTTTACCACCTCAATCAACCAAGTTAAAGTGTGGAAAGGCATTTGTCATCCCAAATGGAACTGACATTGATTGATTGCTGATGAGTGACATTTTCCCTCTCCCCTCTGCATGCTAATGAAAGAAAATCAATTGGAACCACAACAGCTCAGCAAGTTTTGAGTTGGGATCCAGGCTGTGTATAGCAGAGATCACTTTCTAAATAGGGGCAGTGGGGGCTTTGCCCTGGGACATCCAAACAAAAGTGGATTTTTGGAAATTCAGTGTGTTTTGCTGAACAGGGCAGGACCTCAGGAGGAGATGGAAAAAGATGAATTGCAATGAAAGAACTGTGAAGTTGTGGGGTTTGGCTCTTGAATTCAAGGGGACGCCAAATAAAAACTTTTTATTTGTTTGTTTATTCATCAAACAAAGATTACAAATTCAAAATGAACAACAAGCAAAAAAAAACTAAAATGTGACAGGAGGGATAGGGAATGGTGCGATAATCTAGAGGTGCAGCTCTTGCCTCACAATCAGGAGGTTGTGAGTTCAATCCTAAGTAGAGACAGATATTTCTCTCTCTGAGCACTATGAGAATATATCTGCTGAATATAACTCTGCATTGGCAACAGGAAGGGCATCCGGCCAAGTAAATACTCAGCTTCATTCAAGTTGCCCAGACTCCATCCTTCAAGGGATTATGGGATCATTAAAGGAAGATGATGATGTGACAGAGCGATAGGCATGTTAGTGCATTTATGCCACACACACACACACGCACATGCACACGCACACACACACATACCCCTTCAGAACTTCCTGAATATGGGATGAAATCCACAGAAGTTGAATTGGAATGAAAACTGTGAAAGTTAGTAGCAGATGCCACAGAAGCATCTACCCACCAGCCTGTTTGAATAGATCTAGGGGGACATCTTGTCACTGCTCTAAGGATGGTCCAATGGTTTGTATTGCTACTACAGGAGGTTCTCAAGGTACAACTATTTAATGACAGTTCAAAGATACAATGGCACTGAAAAAAGGGACTTATGACCATTTTTCAAACTAACGACTGTTGCAGCATCCCCACAGTCATTAGAGGCCAGGCAAGGAGATGCATGCTTCAGTGTGAGTGATATTGAGTTGGCCATACCAAGCCAATAACATGACCACCAAGCCACACCCACCACCTAAGCCACACCCACAGAACCGGTTGTTAAAAATTTTGAATCCCACCCCTGCTTAATGACCAGTCCTTGCAACTTACAATTGTTGCAGGCATTCCCACACAATCAAAATTTGGGCACTTCACAACCGGTACGTATTTACAATAGTTTGCAATGTCCCAGGGATATGTGGTTGCCATTTGTAATCCTCCAGCAACTTCCGACAAGCAAACTCAATGGGATAAGCCTGATTTGCTTAACAGCTGGATTATTCGTTCAACGGCACTTGTCCTTTACCAAACTGTGGGTTGGGCCAGTGGTCACCAAACCAGTAGGCTGGGGGACCACTGGTAGTCGTGAGAAATTTGGTGGTCACAGAGAGAATTCACCCCAAATCAATTAATCATTCGTAAGGAAGCTTTGCCCCATGGCGTCGGACACAGGCTGCACATTGGATTCACACCAAGTATGGGGGAGCCAGAGGAATCACTCACCATTGTGCTGGACCAGCCTTTTCCGCTCTTTTCTTCTGCTTTTGGCTGCATGCAAGGAAAACAGCCAAAGTCTTTCTTTTCTCCCCAAATTCCACCAGAAATGAGTTCTTTGGGACCCTGCAAGGCCTCCTCCTCCAAGAGGCTGTGCCAGTGTGACAAGTCTCACAAAGACTCGTTTCTGGCAGAATTAGGGGGAGAGGAAAAAGACTTCTGCTGCTTCTCGCTGCTTTCCTTGCATGAAGCCAAAAGTCTCTCTCTGCTCCCCCTTGAGAACAGAGCTGGAGATGATATTCATGCAATCCAAAAATAAAGAATGATCGATCGGTAGGAAACGGGGCGGGAATTCTCCTACAAACTTTTTTGGAGGGATTTTCCCAGGGCCTCTTGGTCTGCGGGATTTAAGTTGTGAGTTTGGTGGTCCTGAGAGCAAAAGGCTGGAAACTCCTGGTTAGCTGATTGTGTGAATCCAGTCACTGCAGGGTTCTACTGAGATTTGATTTGTGGAAAGAAGTTATGTGGAAGCCCCCCCCCCACCTGAAGTACAAATATTTTGGAAAATACTATTTTTAAAAAGGCAGATATTTATATTTTCCTAAAGGAGAAACACAGAAACGTGTTTTTAAAGGTAGAAAGCCATATTCGAACATAGTTAAGACAATACAAATCAAATGTCAAGGGTATCAGAAATCAAGCACTTAGAAAAAACACGAATAACACATAGAGGGCAGCCATAAATTCCAGAACAAAATTCAACAAATAGACAAGACAACAAGCTCAAGACAGAAACAAGATCAGTAAATCGACCCCACCTGAAGTACAAAATATTTTGGGAAATACTATTTTTAAAAAGGCAGAATATTATATTTTCCTAAAGGAGAAACACAGAAACGTGTTTTTAAAGGTAGAAAGCAGCCCCTCAAGTCTTTGTTAATATCCCACATCAGATGCCAGCACTTCAGGAGATAAAGAGTGTATTGACAGAGGAAGCCAACTCTCTCCATTCATAAGCAAAGCAAATACTGCAGGCAGAAAAACCATTCAAGACAGGATATTTCGAAACTCCTTGCAGCAAAGTTTGACAGCTAACAAAAAGCAGAATGATAGGATCAGGGCAGCAGCCCCTCACCCAAGAAACAGCATAGGACAAAAGCCATCCACCACAATAGGAATTGCCCAACACTCTTTCAGAATACAAGCCCCTTCATTGTGCAACCCGCCTCCCTCCCTCCCAGCAGCATTTCAGGATCTGTATCTAAATCCTGGCACTCATTAGCTAATTGTTCAGCTGACCGAGAACTGCACTCTGTATATGTGGTTCTGTTCATCAATAAATGGACCTTCTTTCCAATCAGCCTCCAGCCTTCATTTTATTTCCAGCATCTTTCTCTCAGCTTGGAACTGAACCAGATCGGTTTTTCTTCCTACAGCTACAAAATACTTCCAGACAATCCCACCCATATGACTAAGAACCTTCATCAATGTGAGAAAGTACTGTACTTTGATGCAGCAGAACTCTTGACTTTACTGAAACAAGAAGACGCAATGAGATAGTCTCCATCTGATTTGGTTCCTGGTGACTTTATGGACACATCCATAACTCTCTAGACTCTAGAAAAAGTGCAGAGAAGAGCAACCAAGATGATTAGGGGACTGGAGGATAAAACATATAAGGAATGGTTTCAGGAACTGGGCCTGGCTAGTCTACAAGGACCAGAGGAGACAGGATAGCAGTCTTCCAATATTTGAGGGGCTGCCCCAGAGCGGAGGAAGGGGTCAAGCTATTTTCCAAAGCACCTGAAGGCCAGACAAGGAATAATGGATGGCAACTGATCAAGGAAAGATTCAACCTGGAAATAAGGATACATTTTCTGACAGTGAGAACAATCAACCCATGGAACAGAAGTTGCCTTCAGAAGTTGTGGGAGTTCATCACTGGAGGCTTTCAAGAAGAGATTGGACTGCCATCTTGTCAGAAATGGTATTAGGGTCTCCCGCTTGGGTGGGGTGTTGGACTTGATTGGACTTTGAAGGTCCCTTCAAACTCCATTAATCTAATCTAATCCATGCAATTTTCTTGACAATAATCCTTGAAATTTTTTTAAAAAATTTATTTCCTATGGCCCTGATACTTCTTTTACAAATCTCCCAAGATTTTTAGTTTCTGAATCCACCCAAGGTCTCCATCTGGCTCCCGGTTGAGGCCATTGAAACCAACACAATTTGTATTTAGTGTTTGTTGTTTTAGACTTTTGAGACTCAACATGCATTGAAATCAACAAGAGATATGTGTTGCCTTTCAAATGGAAACAGTGACATTTGTTATGTGAAAGCCTGGGCATATTTCTGCAACTTTGAATTGAACTTGGACACCCCATCAAGTTCTTAATGCTGTTCATGCAATGGCCAGCAAGCGTCCCCATAAACCTATTTTTACAAATTCTTTCCTCTTTTTTACAACAGTGTAGATTTAGCTCAAGTACAATTCTGTAACTGTAAAGGTTATANAAAAAAAAAAAAAAAAAACCCACCACCCACGCACACTACAGAGGAACGTCCCTGAGACGGAACTTGACTCAAAGATTACTTTAATGTATTTCATTTAAATTCCTGGATCAAATGGGGAGGGGGTTGCATTAAAGAGATCCGATCCAAAAAGAAACGATCAGTTAATCTCCACAAATGAAAGATGACTCACTCTCTGCCCAGGCTGGAAAATAAATCATTAACATATTAAATATATCGTTTTGTTCTCATTCTCTTTTCAAGTACTTGGTGCATCACAATAGAGTTCAGAGTTTCAAAAAGTAATTCTGAGCATGTACAAAAAGTATGTTGTGATTTGACTGGGCATCCAATTTATTTTTAAAGTTATGTTTTTAGCTGCCTGGACTGTTTTACTTTTTAGGCGGGGTTCCCAATTTTCTCCCAAGCATGACTCCCATTTCCCCCCTCCACCCCCATTGAGTCCACACAACAACCCTGCTGAGTAGGCTAACTCCGGAAACCTTGCGGGCCAGGGAGAAAAGCAATAGACTGAAAACGCGTCCCTTTTGCACGCCTCGCTCCTGAGTGCTTTTGACGGCCAGCCAGAGAGAGGCGGGTTTTTTCGTGTGCGTGTGTGTGTATGTGTGTGTGTTTTAGTTTTTCTTTTTTTCCCCGCGTCCGTTTCCTTCCCCAAAGCGGTCCATTCCGGTCGATCTCCCTTTTTTGGCGCTGGTAAAGCTGCGCCCCGGACGGAGCCGCGATCCTAAAAGTAGAGCCGCGCCGTCCAGCCGCGCCGCAAAGGGAGCGCTTTTTGGCGGCATTGACAGAGACTGGGCTGGCCCCGAGGAGATTCCTCTCCGTTCCTTCCAGCGGGGCCCGGGAGAACCGAAAGCGCGATTTGGGAAGGCCGAAGGGGGGAAAGCGCCTTTGCCACCGTCCAGGATCTCCAACCGTCGCCCGCGCGCTTTCCGGAGTTTCCCCGCTTGGGAAGGAGGCGCGTCCCGAGAGAACCGTCGAGGGTTCCCCGGAGCAGAGCTTCCTCCGGCTCTTCCGACGGGGCGAGGCGCTTCTGGGCTGCTTAGCGGACCGACGGGGCGCCCCCGCCTGCTTTTTCTTCCCCGCCTGCGGCCCCCGCAGACCCTGGAGCCCGCCGGCCCTCGAGCCGCGACGGCGGAGTCCTCCTCGCTAAAGGCGGCGCGATGCCTTTCTGGAAGCGCACGGTGGAGCCTCGGCGGCTGCTCCCTTCGGCGGCCGCTGCTCCCCGCCTGGCCGGGCTGCCGCTGGCCCAGCTGCACGAGGTGTGCGGCCTGACGACGCTGGCCCTGCTCCGCCAGCTGGCCGACCTGTGCGGCCACTCGGCGGCGCTGCTGGGCGACCTGGAGGGGCCCCTTTTGGAGCTCGCCCACCGCGCCCACCGCCTGCGGGGGCGCCTCCACCGCGTGCGGCGTCTGCTCCGCCCGGGGGCTTCTTCGGAGCCAGGTAAGAGGGAGGGGGAGAGAAAAGAGGGAGCGGGGAGGAAGAGGAGCAGGAGGGTGGGGTGGGGTGGGGGGAGCCAGAGGGCAGCTCCTCCCGAGGAAAGGGGGACGTTGCAACCCCAGCGAAGCAAGGAGGGAAAGCTTAGCGCAAAGAAAGGGCGGTGGGCTTGAGGACCTTCTCCGAAATCCCAAACCACCCCTGGAGATTTTCAAGAAGAGATTGGACAGCCATTTGTCTCAGATGGGAGAGGGTCTTTGGCATGAGCATAGGGTTGGACTAGAAGACCTCCAAGGTCCCTTCAGACTCTGTGGTCCCAAAGATGCAAAGAGGCAACTGGACTTTCTTGTTTTTCTTTGAAGACGTTTCACTTCTCATCCCAGAAGCTTCTTTAGCACTAACTGGATGGTGGGGAATGCAAGGATTTGTATTCCTTGCAGACAGCGGTCATTTGCATCCTTTTAGAGGGTGGTTGAGGCCATGTGGAGGTTTATCTGTGTCCTCAGGGTCAGCTGAGTTAATGCAACTGGTTCCTGGGATCTGCAATTTTTTTCTGGAAATCCATTCCTCCTCCCACCCCCACCAGTCAAAGGGCGTTCATCCCAAATTGTATAGCTAAAAGTCTGTAGAGATTCTCAGTAATCCAGGCTATGGTTGTCTTAAAGGTGGCTTTTTTCAGGAGGCAACTGGATTTTCTGGGTTTTTTTCTTTGAAGACGTTTCACTTCTCATCCCAGAAGCTTCTTCAGCTCTACTGGATGGTGGGGAATGGAAGGATTGATATTCCTTGCAGACAGCTGGTTATTTGCATCCTTTTAGAGGGTCCTTGAGACCACTTGGAGGTTCATCTGTGTCCTCAGGGTCAGCTGAGTTGGTGTAACTGGTTCCTGCAGTCTGCAATTTTTCTTCTGGAAATCCATTCCTACTCCCACTCTAATCCATTCCTACTCCCACTCTAATCCACTCTCATCCCAAATTGTATAGCAAAAAATCTAGAGATTTCTCAGTCATCCAGGTCCTGCTTGTCCCAAAGGTGCACTTTTTTCAGGAAGCAACTGGACTTTCTGGTTTTTTTTTCCTTTTGAAGGCATTTCAGAGCCTGGTTGGAAATGTCCAGTTGCCTTCTACAGACTTCCAGCTCTGTTATGCTGATTTTGTGCCACTCCCTAAGTTGGCTCTTCAGTGAGAAAGGAGCAGGGACAACAACACTTTGCTTATGTTCAGAGGCTTTTTCCCTTTTTCCCTTCCAAGTTTTTGACAGTGAAAAGATCATGCGTGGCTTTGGTTCCTTCCCTTCGGTTTTGGTTAGCCTTGGTGGTCTCCTGCAGAAGGGGGTGAGAAAAGCTCTTTGGGGGGGGGGAGAAGGAAAAAAAGGGAGGAATTCCCCCCCCCCCGATTAAGGGGGAGGGGAGGCATCCTGCTTGTAAGTTTCTTTTTTTTTAATTTTTTTATTTTTCTTGTATGTATCCATGTATTCATAACTATGTTTTTACTTATACCTGTTATCTTGTCAGCAATTGACAACAATAAATAATAAATAAATAAAATTCTGTATCCTTTGCGGGGGGAGGGCTGCAAGACCTGCTCTACTTTCCCTGATGGGCTGAGACTTGAGACCACAGCTAATTAGATCAGGCAGATGTTTGCTGCTTAATTAAGTTTTACCTTCAGATGCTCCTGTGTGTGGAATTTGAATGCCTCTGCAAAGAAGGTGCCCAACCCATTCCTCTTTTGGCCAGGAAAGAGAGCATCAGTTTTTGCTCCTCTCACAAGGTTGTGTGAATGGAGTTATATCAGTGGTGGGATTCAAATTGTTTTACTCCTGGTTCTGTGGGCGTGGCTTGGTGGGCGTGGCAGGGGAAGGATCCTGCAAAATTTCCAGTCAAAGGTGGTCTTTTCCGGTTCTCCGAACGACCCAAAATTTCTGCTACCGGTTCTCCAGAACTGGTCAGAACCTGCTGAATGACACTTCTGGTGTTATTGCTTCCCAGTGAGGCACCTTTTGCTGTTTTCTGATACAGATAGTTCTCACGTTATGACTATTCATTTAACGACTGTTCAAAGTTGCATCTTCTTGTTGTTATCCTCCTCCTCCTCCTTCGTGTTTTGTTCTCTTCTTTTCTTTTTCCTCCTCTTTCTCCTCCCCCTCTTCATCTTCTTCCTTGTCTTCTTCTTCTTTCCTCTTCCTCCTCCTCTCCTTCTCCTCCTCCTCCTGCTCTCCTCCTTCTCCTCCTCCTTCTCTTTCTTCCTAGCATGTTCCTGCAGGTGCAGGATCTGCTTTTCGGATCATTGAAATGATGCATTTGGAACCATATTTCCCTCAAAATAAGACCTAACTGGAAAATTAGCCCTAATGCATCTTTTGGAGCAAAAATTAATATAAGACCAGGTCTTATTTTGGGAAAACACTTTGTGTGTGTGTGTGTGTGTGTGTGTGTATTTGCATCAGTGTAAAAATAGTAACTTACAACAGGTCATGGCACTTATGACCAATGTAGCATCCCCTTCCCCTCGTAGTGTTTTGATCTTGTGATCAAAATCAGAGAGTGCTTTGCAGCCTGCCTGAATTTACGATGGTTGCAGCATCCTGGAGTCATATTTCTCAGCTGAGGAAGTACAGTCAAAAGCGTAAGAACTGCCTTTCCTTCCAGACAATCCTAGTTCAAATCCTGGGAGAGTTTGGATTGTTTTTGACATTAGCTATTAGTTCCTCTGCTCAAGGCAGCCCGAAAGCAGCCTTGGAATTTGGTCAGCCACATAAGTGAGGCAGAAGGAAAATTGTTCTTGGGAGCAGAAGCTGCAGAGAGATTTGTGGTGGATGTACAAATGATAGCTTCCTGTGTCCAAATGTAACCTTCATCTGGCCAAGCATAACCCTTTCAGAGTTGCTGTTTATTTGGAAATCATATTCAGCACTAGTAGTTCATGTTTCCTGCTCTTATGGAAGCATTCCCCTCTTTCTTCTGAGTAACAAGCTGAACGGGCATATGAAAACTTCAAACAATGCACCATAGGGCAATATTTCTCAGCCTTGCCAATTTGGAGATACGTGAACTTCAATTCCTAGAATTCCCCAGCCAGCATGGGAAGCCAACCTGTTGCAACTTTCCCTAACCTGCATGTTCTCCAGATGTGTTGAAGTATAGCAATAGTGCTAAGACTTATATACTGCTTCATAATGCTTTACAACCCTCTCTTAAGTGGTTTACAATGGCAGCCTGTTGCCCCCAACAATCTAGGTCCTCGTTTTACTGACCCGGGAAGGATGGAAGGCTGAATCAATCTTGAGCCGTTCAAGATTGAACTTCTTGCAGTCGGCAGTGTCAGGCTGCAATTCTGCATTCTAACCACTGCACAGGGGTGGGATTCAAAAATCCCGGCAACTGAAGAGGAAGTTGTGAAGAAAATAATGGAATGTGCCGAAATGAGTGAATTGACATTTGAAATTAGAGAACAAGAAGATATACAATTTTATAAGATATGGGATTTATTTTATCAATGGTTAGACAAAAAATGTGGAAATGAAATATGTTCGAGAATTTTACAATATAAGGATAATAGAATTATACACAATATAATATAAAGATGTACTACTATTGGATGGATTTAGGATGAAGCAATGAATTGTTATAATATAAATTAATTTGAAATTTTGAATATCTCATATAAAATGATGGAATAATAGTTATAGTCAAATAAATGATTAACAATGATAATAATGCATACATATATGTTGGATTTGAGAATTTATACAAACTGTGAGGATATGGAGAGGATGCACAAAAGATTTGTAATCAACCAACACACTGTATGTATGTAACTGGAAAATGGTTTTATGTTTTGTTTGTGTATGTTTGTCTAAAAATAAAAATTCTTATTAAAAAAAAATGCCAGCAACTGATTTGCTGCCTGCTTGGTCATGGTGGGTATGGCCTACCAGAACTTTCTGTTTTTGGCTTCTGGTGGGCCTCCAGAGCCCAGGGGAGACCATTTTCGCCCTCCCAAGGGTCCAGAGGCCTCCCCTGGGCCTCTGGGAAGGCAAAAACGGCCTCCCCTGGGCTGTGGAAGCCCACCAGAAGGCAGAAACAGGCCCGTTTCTGGACTTCCAGAAGGCCCATTTTTCCCCCTCCCAGAGCCTCCGCACAGACCCTGCATTACCTCCATCGAAAATGGGCCATGTAGAGAGTCCTGGGAGAGGCGAAGCGGGGTTGGCGGGGGCAGCCGGTCAGTTGAAATATCGGTTTGGCAAACCAGATGTAACTTTAACATCTGGTTCGCTCAAACCAGTAGAATCCCACCCTTGCCACTGGGCTATCATGGCTCTTGGGACTCATCTGGGATAGGGACTTCTGTCCTCACTGTGAGTTGTGTTGTGGGGAAGGTGCAGCAGGGGAGGCTCAGCCAATCTCATTGTACACAGGTTGTACTCTGACCAGGTTACAACCAAGGTAATAATAGCAATCTGATGGCAACACAGACCCTGCTGCATATCACAGCAGGCGGAGGAAGAAAGCGTTGGGAACTTCGTGATGACAATAATACGTGTTCAAGGGTCTTTGTTTTGTTCCAGGACTTAATTAGGCAGCCCTGAAGACATCTAATCAGTTTCACTTCCAAGAAAGAACTTAAATATGAGCTTCTTTGGTCATAGTTGGCTGCTTTCCTGACTCATTTTGGATTCAGGCTTCTGAGGTTAATACGAAGTCACGGCCATAAAGAGTTAAGTGTCGTGTCTTAGACTGAAGCTATGGGGTTATCGTCTCCTGTTGCAATTGGATTTGGCTTTTTGTAGCGTATTCTGGGATGCAAGAAGTTTGGAGATGATTCATCGGCTGTCGTTCCAGATAGAAGGGAATTAGGAGTGGGAGAATAAATGAAACCTAAACCCAGAACATCGTTTAGAATTGAATTCGGCACGCAGGAAGGAGCCACAGGGCGGAGTCCAGATGCTTCCTGGGTTTGGACCTCAGCCTTGCAGGAGAACTTTTGCCAAATTGGCAGAGAATCAAAACTTTAAACCGCTGGAGGGTGGGAAAGAACGACAGGAAATCAGAGTCAATGAACTCTTTATTATTCCCCCGAGTTTTGCCTCCATGTCCCTCTGCAAAACTCTGAAGCCAAACATGTGGAGAGAGGAAGCTGGGCCTTGGAGAGGTTTCATCTGTAAAATGGGAATAATGTCAAGCAGGACTGATGATGAGAAAAAGGGCTCTGTCAAATCTTGGTGAATTTTGCCTGGGGAAAGACGTTGGCGTCCAATCCTCTCCTGTCATTTGAATTATCAGCATTTCACTCTGGCAAAGGGGGAGGTTTCTAAAATGGCAGGTGCTGAAGCTTTCTAGAAAATTCGTAGGGTTTTCTGCTGAGCAGGGGGTTGGACTAGATGACCTACAAGGTCCCTTCCAACTATTCTACTCTACTCTACTCTACTCTACTCTACTCTACTCTACTCTACTCTACTCTACTCTACTCTACTCCACTCCACTCCACTCCACTCCACTCCACTCCACTCCATTCCATTCCATTCTATTCTAAAGCCCTTATTGATGAAATTAACCCAGATAGTTACTGTTTTAAAGTAGTTGGTGTAGGTAGTTCTCAATTTGTGACCATACTTCTCGTGTGAGAGAAACAGCAGACTCCATGTATGTGTTTCTTTAAACATATTCTCAGTGTTGCTCCTGAAAAGGAAAAATTGGCTTCTCCTTGTATAATGCTGCTGGCGACGGAGGCACACCAAGTAAAGGACTTAGCATCTTTTCAAACCAGCTCAGAAGCAGACCATCCATATAAAACCATCTTTGCCAAAACCAAATAGGTATAATAATAATAATAATAATAATAATAATAATAATAATAATAATAATAATAATAATAATAATAATATCTCAAAATCAAACCATGTGTCTACATCAACTTGAGAAAAAAACAATCCCATTTCCATATGTCTCACCTGAACATGAAAGGCTGTGCTTGAACTTTTGTGTAGCAAAAATTAAATAAAGTGAGTTCTTGAAAAGAAAATATCTATCTATTCATCCATCCATCCATCATCTATCTGATCATTTATCTATCTATATACATCCATATATATAATCTGTCTATCTCTCTAGCATCCCTCTAGCATCTCTCTATATACAGATACACACACATATACAAATGTCTATCTATCTATCTATCTATCTATCTATCTATCTATCTATCTATCTATCTATCTATCTATCTATCTATCTATCTATCTATCTATCTATCTATCTATCTATCTATCTATCTCAAGGACAACTTTCTGAAATAAAAAACTGTCCTTCATGAGAAGGAAGTAGGGTCCCTGTATTTGTAGGCAACGACTGTGCCTTGAGTTGGGTGCGTGGACAACTGTTGTGTTTTCTGCGGCTGAGCTAAGAATAATATTTGGGAAGGGAAGGCCATCTCCATTCCTTGCCCAAGGAAGGAGCTGAGCCAAGTGGACAGATTGGAGTCAACATTTCTTGGTTTGTTTTGCTTTATTTTGAGACAGTCAGGAATGGGAAGGAGAGTCTCTGGGGAGGCGAACTTCTTCCATTCCCTTAATGTATCCTCCGTGTCCCCTCCCCGAACATAACAAGAGAAAAGATGACTGACACATTGTCAGACAGATAGACTGGACTTGCAGCCCCCACTATCCAGGGCCAGCACCCCTCTCCTTCCAGACTCACCCCCTATTTCCCCTTGCAGCTACTCTCCCAACAAAATCTCAATCAGGACCACCGAAGGAGGACAGTTCACAGAGCTATTTACACCCCAGTTCCTCAACTTCGGACCTTTTAAGATGTGTGGACTTCAATTCCCAGAATTCCCCAGCCATTAGGAGGAGCAAAATGGATCTCTGTGGAATATGGGCAGAGAAGAGGGGACAGACATCCCTCGTTGAATAAATGAGGAGCTCTGCCCTTGATGTTCCACAAGAAAAGAGAAGTTGCTGCCCCTGGGATCCAACTTGGCTGGGCCTTGTCCAAAGGACAGTGTGTTCACCCCAGAGGCTGAAAGGAATACGGTGTTCCAGAAACATGTTTCCCACTGCTTAATGGCCTTGGCCAAACCAGAAGTTTGCAAGGCTCCCAAAGATGCTGAAGTTGCCAATCACACTGCCTTTAAAAGGGTGGGAAATGCTCATTGATGTAGGGCAGGGCTGGGATGCTACTGGTTCTGCCTGGCTCTATAGAACTGGTAGCTCTGAAGAGCAGCAGACACCAAACCGGTTCTGTGTTTGCTGCTGTTTGGCCCACCTGCCCACCTGGGCTTTTATCTGTCCTTTATTTCCTGCTTTTTCAACTTCAGCTGCTTTCCGCGATACAGCTGAGGTTGAAAAAGCAGGAAAAAAGAAGATTTGCAAACGCTGCGCACCTGCATGCAGCGCTTGTCAGCTATCCGGGCGGCACAGCCTAAGGTTTTTTTTACACATGCGCGAAGCAAAACTATGCAAAATGTACTCACTGAACCGGTAATAATACCCCACCACTGATGTAGGGTCTATTTTCTTGGATCTCTTGGGTCACCTTGTATAAATTGCTTATTCTAGATCATAGGTTTGCCTGCTTTCCTATTCAGGAAGACAAAGAAAGAAAGAGAAGAAGGAAGGAAGGAAGGAAGGAAGGAAGGAAGGAAGGAAGGAAGGAAGGAAGGAAGGAAGAAGAGAAGAAAGAGGGAGAAAGGAAGGAAGGAAAATGAAGGAAGGAAGGAGAGAGAGAGAGAAAGAGAGAAAACAACCCTTGGGATCCAGCTGAGAGAAAATTTAGAGATGCTACAATGTTTGTTTGTTGGACTGGCAATAAAGGTAAATATTTGTGGCTCAGGACTGAAATAAGAAGTCCTTGGTGGTCTCTGACTTGGTTGTTTTTTTTTTGCAGGCGTTTCATTATCCAACCAGGTAACATCAGCAGTGCTGGAAGAAAGAAGAGTTTATACACTAGCAGGGCAAGCCACAAGTATATAAACAGAGAGCAAACTTCTAGCACTGATGATGTTTACCTTGTTTGGGTAATGAAATGTCTGCAAGAAAACAGTCAAGTTCAGAGAACACCAAGGACCCCTCATTGTTGGACTGCCTTTGGAATTGCTGGATCAATATGGTACATGATGGTTTTCCCTTCTGCGCAGCAAAACCTTCCAGTAGTTTATACCATTCTTCCTCTATGCATTTTTTTTTGCATGCATTTTGTAGGTCTCTCCATGCATGTGCATTTTTAGAAGTGCTTTGCAGTACATGTCCAGAAGTTTTAAATGATGTGGTGTACGCTGGAGTTCCTTATTTTCATGAAGACAGGCATTTGGTAATAGATAGACTTTCAGTGAGGTCTTGTTGATTTTCAAGTGTGTTTCGCTGGCAAAATGCATTGCCACAATTCTGCAGAATGCCAGTTTTGAACGATGATTGATTACAAGGTGTGAAATCAGAAAAGGGCACGTTTAAATGCAAACCATCTTTCTATGAGTGCCAGTACAGCCAAGTGTCCAAGATAAAGGTAAAGGTTTCCCTCGCATCTACGTGGTAGTCATTTTTGGCTCTAGGGGGTGGTACTCATCTCTGTTACAAAGCCAAAGAGCCAGCGCTGTCCAAAGACGTCTCCGTGGTCATGTGCCCGGCATGACTAAACACCTTTGAAGGTGCATGGAGCACCATGTCCCACTTTGGTGACACTGTTGAGCCCCAAATTCACAGCCATGCATGGTCATGGTGACCGCACATGCACTCTTCTCAACTTAGTTCATGGAATGGTTCTTGTGAGGCCCATGTAAGCTCGCTTAAGAAAAGTGAGAGGATAATTTAACAAACCTCTTCAGTTAAGATTCAGTTCAAGACAACCCTCTCCACTCAAAATAAGCAAGTTGCAGCTGGTAGATGATATAGAACAGGTGTTTTGTAACCTGGGTTAACTTCCAAAGACCTGGCTCCAACTATCAGGATTCTCAGCCTTGAACCATACAACCTTGGGAATTCTGGAACTTGAAATCCATACTTCAAGAGGTCAGCTGGATTGGGATTTTTTTTTTTTAAAAAAATGATGTAAACAATACTAGCGATCTAGACAAGAAGCCTCTTCCTGTTTCTTTCCATTCTGCTTTGGACTTCGTTAAAATGCCCCCATTCGCAAGAATTTGGACATCGGCCCATAATTTGTTAAGTTCAGAAGTTTTCCCTTGGTGCAGAGAGATGATAATGTTGTGGTTGCAAATTGATGGAGTCTCCTTGGGTGAAGGGTTTGTGGATGGCTGGACAGTGTTGGGAGTTCTAGTCCCGGTAAAGTCCGTATGGGATTAAAATTGGGGAAAAACTGGCCTTACAGAATGAAAGCATTCAAGGGAGAGAGGCTGTTCTGAATGACTATCATCCTAGAAGCTTTTCTATGGAACCTTTTCTTTCTGCAGGAGACAATCTTGCTAAATCAACACTGAGGTGGAAGAATAAGAGACTATCAACGCAGGGTGGGGTGCATTGGATCCGAAAGAAAACAAGAGTCTGGGGGTTGGAAAATGGCTTCTAGCTCAGCAAGATTTATGAGGCTGGAGGCTTTCCTAAACTTCCAAGCAGGCCAGGATGCTCGAAGGGAGGAAAATCACTTCCAGATTTCAGGCTGCGATCCAGAGGGCAGCCCAGGGTGTAGGTTTTGGCAGAGAAAAAAGCAGGCCTGGCAAAGGCAGCAAATATAGAGATGTGCTGGGCCAGGTTGCAGAAAAGCTGCTGGATTCTGGAAAGAAATTCCTCTCGGGAAACCCTTCGCTTTCCCTTTAAGCTCACACAATCTTGCAGGGGAGCTTCAGCTGCTGTTTCCTCTCCTTGGTGGAAGAAATATCCAGGTCCAGGTCCAAGCCGGGAGAAAGGCACTGGAGACAAAATGGAAGCTGGAGGCTGATTGGAAAGATGGTTTAATGATGAACAGAACCACTAAGCACATGGTTCTGGGCAGCTGATCACATGGAGTTGAGACTGAGGGGTTTTTAAACTGTCTCTTGGGCTTTGAACTTGAGATTCCTGTTCCTGTGCAAAAACATGCATTCTATTGGTTGCTGTCAGACTTCCGTGGCGCCATGGACAAATCCTAGGAGTTTGTCTGAGCTAAGTTTGGTTGAAGATTGGGCTGATGCGATTCCTATTGCGGCTGAGGGCTACCAGGGGTGGGAAAAAATCCCAGCAACCAGTTCACTGCCCGGTTGCCGGGTGGGCAGGGCCATGGTGGGTGGGGCCATGGTGGGCAGGTGGGCGGGGCTTACCAGAACTTCCTGTTTCCAGCTTCTGGTGGGCCTCCAGAGCCCGGGGAGGCCATGTGATCTGGAGATTTCCCCCAGGCCTCTGAGAGGGCAAAAAATAACCTCCCTGGCTCTGGAGGCCCACCGGAAGCTGGAAAACAGGCCCATTCCAAACTTCCGTACTCATGGGAGGACCGTTTATGCTTTCCAAGGATCAGAGCCTCCCCGGGCTTCTGGGAGGTCGAAAACAGCCTCCCCAGGGTCTGAAGGCCCTCTGGCAAGAACCGGAACAGGCTTGTTTCCGGACTTCCATAAGACCCATTCCCCCCTCCCAGAGCCTCCACACAGACCCTGCACTTCCCTCCATCAAAAATGGGCTACATGGAGACTCTTGGGAAGAGGCAGGGTGGAGGACGGGCTGTAACTTTAACGTCCAGTTTGCCTGAACCGGGTCTGAACCGTAGAATCTCACTCCTGAGGCTAACCCTACCTTTGTTCAGACCTTGCTGCAGGGATTGCTTATGAAACAGGGCTATCTATGTCTTTATCTCTTAAGTGCTGACCTCTGCTGAGGGCTATTGAGAAAGCGGGGGGGGGGCTATTAAAAGTGAGTCTGCTTCCTGCCTGTAAAAAAAAAAGTGTCTCCATTTCTCATACAGAAATATAATTATTTATTTGTCAAAAACTTAAATATAACAGAAACAAGAATAAACATAAGTTTAAATGCAAGAAGTAGGAACTATAATTGGGGATGATAGGACAGGGATGGTAGGCACCGCCCTTACAGACCTCTTAGGAATGGGTGAGGTCAATGAGGTTAGTTGAGGGTAAAGGAGTGGGGTTTTGAGCAGTGACAACAGAATCAGGTAGTGAGTAAAAGGCATTGACCACTCTTGTTGCTGAAATCGTACTTCCTGCAATCAAGTTTGGAGTGGTTACATTTAGTTTATATCTGTTGTGTGCTCTTGTGTTGTTGCGGTAAGCTAAAAATATTCATTAATTGGTAAGATGTTGTAACATATGATTTTATGTACTATGCTTAAGTCCAATCTTAGCCAGCATAGTTCACGGTAGTCTAAGCTGAGAATTTCAAGTCTGGTAGTGTAGGGTATTCTGTTGCAAACAGAGGAATGCAGTACTCTTCTGGTAAAATACTTGTGGACTCACTAAAATGTATTTATTATGTCTGATATACAGTGTGGATTACACACAGCGGAGCTGAATTCAAGTATTGGTTGATACAACATTCTGCCTTTTAAATATAATAAATAATATTAATAATTTTCTGTTTTTTAAATATTTCCTAAAACATTTCATTCTTCTAGGAGAGGGGTGGGTGCTAACTTTGCAGGAAGAAAAGGTGCAAACATCTGAGCAGGTGTGTGTGTGTGCATGTGTGCGTGTGTACACACACACACACACACACATATGCCTTTATATATCATTAATCATTTTAGCCCTTGCATGCTTATCAAGCCCTTCCAACCACCTCCAACTTGTAATTAGCCCTGTTGTTTTTGCTCCAGTCATATTGGTCAAAGAAGGCTTATCTTGTGTTGTTGTCAGACCCAGCCTGGAATCTTATCTCTAAGAGCAGGACTGGGATTCTACCAGTTCGCACTTATTCGCTAGAACCGGTTGTTAACATTCTCAGCAGTTCGGAGAACCGGTTGTTAGAAGAAATTACTGGCCTAATCCTGTCAGGAAGGCAGGAAGGAAACATTCTGGTGTTGCTTACAGAAACTGCCTCTCCATTAACCCTTATTACATTCTTGGCAGGACTAGACTTCCTCTCTCAGGAACTTCTCTGGAGTTTTTTTTCCCCTCCTTTGCTTGTACTTTCCTTGTGTGGAGTGACCATTCAAAGTTACAATGGCACTGAAAAAAGTGACTTACAACCCTTTTTCACACTTACGGCTGTTGCAGCATCCCCACAGTCATGAGAGGCCAGGCAAGGAGATGCGTGCCTCGATGTGAGTGATATTGAGTTGGCCACACCCAGCTAATAACATGACTACCAAGTCATGTCCACTGAGTCACATGACCACCAAACCATGCCCACTACCTAAACCATGCCCACAGAACCGGTTGTTAAAAATTTGAATCCTACCCCTGTTTAAAAGGTGATGTTAACCTGCCAGCTATTGCAATTTGTTGTTTTGCTCATGACCTGGTGGTTGGTCCGGTCCGTTCTTATTATTCCTGTCTGTTATAGCTTGAAGTAGTTCTGCCAGGCTCCTCTGTATTTGGTCAGGCCTGGCTGTGCCTTCAAAGGATAAATCCACATGCCAGGGATGGGGGAGTTGACATCTGTCCCTGTTCCCTGATGAGAAGTGGTCTAGGCTCCACCTGCAGGGTCTTTCCTGGAAACAACAACAAAAGACAATCCTCCTTTGACCAACATGACTGAAGCAAAAACAACAGGACTAATTACAGGTGGGAGGTGGTTGGCAGGAGCTATTTTACATGTGCAAGGACTACATTGATTAATAAAGGCATAGATCTCCGTAATGGTAGCTTAATACTCCGACAATGTCAGCAGAGGCTGACAAAAGCTTAGTAAGTAAATATAATTTTAGTTCTGGAGAATTTTATCCCATTTTAAAGTTGTTAAGTGAATCACTGCGGTTAATAGATTAATAATCTGGTTGTTAAGTGAATCTTGCTTCCCCACTGACTGGGCTTCTCAGGTCGCCAAAGAGGGATCATGTCACTCCGGGAATCCTGGCACCATCGTAAATATGCCGGACATCTGAACGTAAATCACGTAAACCATGGGGAGTGGTCGTAAGCGTGAAAAATGGTCACAAGTGACTTTGTCCACTGCCGCTGTAACTTTGAATGAGCTGTTGTAATTTGAGGATTGCCTGCATTTGATTTTTTGGGGGGGGGATGTGTGGGGATAAACCACCCTATATTTATTATTTCCCCTTCTTTAATCCAACCCAACCTCCTGTTTCTTTCATTCCTGCAATGTTTTGATTGCAAGCAAGTGAAGAAAGACACTTCAGGTTTTCCTCCAAAGGTTTTGCTGCTCCCCTCCCAGCCCCCTCCCCAGCGTTAAAAAAAACACAAAAAAAAACCAGGTTGGGGCCAGCATTTCTAAAAGCTCTTTAAAAAAAAAAAAAAAGCCCATAATCCTTCAGCAGGAGAGGTGATCTGGTGGAAATTAGATCCACCACTTACTTCCCTCTTCTCCGCTGCTGCTGTTTGGAAGGAGGAGGCTGCTGTGGCCACATTCCTGGAGATATGAAAGAACAGCAGAGAATTGGCAACTCTGCCAAGAGATGAAAGCAAGAGAAGAGTTCAGATTTGTGTGTGCCCGGTGTGGGAGCAAGGAACAGCCAAGTGCCAAACTGCGCCAGAATCATCTTGCAAAAACAGGAAAAAAAAAAAAGAAAATTAAAAATAAAATGAATCCCACTCAGTGGGTGGCCTCTTTTTTGCTGTGTTTTGGTTCTGCCCATAGTGGACTTGTGCCACCCAGGGTGTGTGTGTATGCAAATAGTTTACACAACAACAACAACACACGGCTCAGGAATGGGCTCGGATGCTGCAGGACTGTCTGAAGTGGTATAGGGTTTCCTGCCTAAGCAGGGGGTTGGACTAGAAGACCTCCAAGGTCCCTTCCAATTCTGTTATTCTGAGTCAAGGGTCTTCAAACTTGACAGCTTTAAGACTTGTGGACTTAAATCTTTCCCCTGCATGTTGGAAGTGCAATAAGGAAAATGGAAGGTATTATCATTTATGGTGGAATTGTAAAGAAACCCAATTTGAATTTTCTGCCCATTTTTGGCAGAAAATTCAGAAATGCTTAGAAGAGATGTGTAAAATCAAGATAGAATACAGACCTGAAATTTTCTTGTTTGGAATTAGTGTGGGAAAATATGACAAAGACATTATATATCTAAAGCCCCTGTCACACTGCAGCAACAGATGGAAAGAGGATGTAAAACGGAGAAAAACACTTGCCATC
>BHFT01026486.1:0-26035 GCA_004320025.1 Laticauda laticaudata
GTATTATCCCACGTCACTGTAGTGCTGTTAAAGTTGTAGCAACGTTTCAGCAGAATCTCATCTGCCATCAGCAGGCTTCTGTATGGATGTGTGTATGAAACATTATTATCTGCATATCATTTGTGCATCATTGTAGCTTATTTTAGCTGCTGCTGTTTTGATTTGGAATTCGAAATAAGTGAATTGCTGTCATGTAGGTGCTCTGTTATAGAAGGATGGAATAATGCAAAACTGGAGAGGCATTGACCTTCCAGAGGTTAATTGGCTACAAATCCCATCTTCCCAAGTCATTGGCCATATTGACAGTTCTTGATGGGAAATGGCATCTGATTATAGATTTCCCACCCTAAGGCCAAAGCACAATGGTGCAATATATATATTTTTATTGCAAAAGTACCAGAATCTTCCCACTATAACTTTGACTCTAAAGGAGTAAATCTGGGAAGTTATACTTTCAATCACATCTGAAACAATTGACTGCTTCTATTCATAATGACAGCCACCCACAGATGTCTCTGAAAGAAAAAAAAAGAACATTTTTCTGCAGTGAAGTTTTATAAAAAGAACTATTCCTTGATTAAGGCAGACATGAAAAGATGATAGAAAATTGAACCATGTATGTCTTGGACATTACTTATGAAGGCAACTATTTCCATCACTTCACATAGATAATGCCTTGACAATAAAACCAATTTAAAGTGACTGAAACATGTCTGTAATAGCTCAGATTTAAAGCTATTTTTATTTGTTTAACTGTTATTTTTGTTTCTCCTTGAATTTTTGCTCATTTCATTGCTTCTGTTCTGTTTTTCACCAAGTTATGTTAAGCTAAGAGACGTCTCTCCCTCATCCAGACTCAAATTTTATAAACTCCCACAATTTCTTTACTGAACTGGCCTGCATGAAACAGAACTCCAGATCTGCAAAAGAATTCAAAACTAAACATCACAATTCAGCAAAATGGCTATTGTTGTAGCTTGTTTGGTTATTTGGTAACCAAACAATAGTTGAACATTTTAACTATTTATCATTTATCCACACATCCTGATTCATTTCAGAATTTACCCTTTTTTCTCAATACATAAGGAAAACAATTTGAAAAAGAGTCTCCACAGCTGACTGAAGCTTTTTTTAAAAAATATTTTCTTGCATTTATAGAAGGAACATGTAGTTTAATGGCTGGTAGAGCTAGGATCCTGATCCTGGCCATATACAAGAGATCTGCCATATGATATGTATTGTGTATACTTTGCAACCCTATTATATTTTATATAATTTTATAACTTGTATTAAAATCTTAAATTGCACCGAATGACAGCTGGTTATATCCGGTGTTCCAGTTCAGAGTTCTATCAGTATCATCTAGGATAATTCATTCATTTTGGTTTCTGGTTTCTCCTCCAATAATTAATGAGCTTTTTATAGTTACTAAGCATGCCTTCACTGAATCATTTGTGTAAACTTTCTTCTAAAACCAAACCAAGCCTGTTAGGTGTACTTCGTGTACTAAGTGTACTTTATGTATTATCTTAGCTGGAATGGCACTATTTTTTGGTATGTTTGAATTAGTACTTCTAAAATTGATTTTATCATTCGTATATTAATACCAGGTTCTCCCAGATTGCAGATAAAATGGACTATCATTTTAAGAGGTACAACTGAGAGGTTATTTTTCCTGATGCTGGGGGTGCAGTACTGGCTGGGAGGGGAAACCAATTGCTTTCCTTAACTTGTCCAGAATTCAAACCATAAAGGCAGTACCACTTACTAACCATGTTACTAAGGGAGAATTGGGTTTGTTCATCCAGAAAATCCAGGTTAGATTGGCCTTCCTTTCTGTCAATTCACTGAAGGGGATTACAATAATGTGACCTTGAGGAAGAGCTTTTGGTCCACAGTAATGTTTGCCTGGATGTGGATTTCAGGATGATGCATGTTTCCTCAATAGAGATCCTCTCCCAAACTATGGGAATAAAATGTCCAGAGCTAATTGCTCTGCAAAAGGTGAGGCCAACGAAGACTAAAGCTGACTTTACATAAGCCAAAGGTTTGTGTGAAACCTTTGGTTTTTCTGGTATTAAAAAACTACATTTCTGGCACATAAGTTTAATGCTCTTGGTCATTGTGCATGTGAGAGCTGCAGTTTCTGTGTTTAAAAGTCAGTTTTTCTAGTCATTTTTACTGTTCAGCTTTCGTGTATGACTCGAAGAAAAAAGCTAATTGAATCATCCTAAATGAGATTTCTGTTAGCAATTAATGGATAGGAAAATAATAAGCTAGTCTTGCTTTTATAATTAAAAATGTTTAATAAATTATTTTCAGAAACAGTGTGCCAAAATCATATTGCGTGGGACATTTTTCATATTTGCTAGAAACATATTGGCTAAAGAATCTAACATTCACTAAATGAAGTCTTTGGTTCTGATGCTGTGTGTCCCCTTTCCATCACTTCAGCTTCATCATCCGATTCATGTTTTCAAACATGAAATAAATATTTTCAAGAATAGCTCAAAAGCAGTAATCAAAAGCTGGAATTTGTTCATATTTAAAAGGAGAAATAGTTATTAATCTTCTTTGTTATGCACAAATCCACCATTAATTTTAAAAGTACTGTAGGAGGAAATCTTCCAATTTCCCCAAGAGTTCCTTTAAATCAAAAACTAGCAAACAATTCTATGGAACAGATTGTTGAAGAACAGATTGTTTGCTATGATACTCAAAGGAGCAGAGGCTGATCTAAAGAGGGCTAGATTTTAGTCATCTATACTTAATCACCTGTATATTGAAATTTCCATAGGCCTATTCTACTGTACTAATCGTGTGTTTGTGTGTGTGTGTGTGTTACTTATTTTTGTGTGTGTGCTTCCTCTTCCAGAAAATTTGAGAAGGGAATAATTCACCTGCCTTAGGTAATGTCATTTTCTTTCTAGTTCACTTGAAACTTTTGGCTAATATTTACAAGTCTCTGTTGCTTCAGCCAGTCATCGGGAGCTTCAGCAATCAAATATTCACCTCAGTTTAAAGTTCTGATCTGGAAAGGGAGACAGTAGATTAGACATAGTGAAATCCTCCTGTGGGGTGGGAGTAGAGAGGAAGAAGTAATAAATGAACAGGGAGGGAAACAATATTATCAACTTCTCTCACCTGTTTACAGCTTATTTAACACTCCTCTCCAAAAAAATGTTTGAGGGAGCTTGAGTCACTTTGTCCTAGAATTACGGTGGCCACCAGTTCTGGTTAGGGACACCAGAAAAATTAAAATTGGGAAAAATAGCCTTCTCCTGCCTTTCCTTCATTAGGTAGTTGAATCTCAGCCAAGGATATTCCAACAGCTTCCATTCCAATAGAAACAGAGACAGTTATTAACATTACATATAGTAAAATGATAAGTACAAAACTGCAATGTGTTGTAAAGCTGCCAAGGCACCTCTACTATTTTTTAAAGACTTGCCTAACATATTCATAAACATTTCTTTTTTGCAAATTATGTTCAAATTTTAAAAATCTATTTTTCCTCAGTATTTGATTATGAATGACCAAGATAATATCAGAAATCTTTGTGACAGTTACGATGCAGAAATATTGTATGAATTGGGTCATCTGATTTTTGGGGAGATTGAGACACCCATTTACCAAGTATACAATGCCATCTTTGATGAAGAAGTATTTTATTTTTCTGCTCTGTTCAGGACTTTGGAGGAATGCAAAGTCAAGGAGATCTTCCAACAGCATTCTTCCTATGATATTTGCTTGCCACAAGTTCTTATTTCAAAGTGATTGACATTAAACCAAAGCTTTTTAAACCCAGAGCCCTGGCTGCACCATTTTGAGTGATTTAATATTGTGCTTTAAAAGAAAGAACTGGTTTGGATGAGTTAATTTATGCTAGATGTTCACAGTCTGAGCCTTCATGCCCAATTAGTCAAATTAATCTAACTGCATCCCCAACAATGTACACACCTGCATCTTTTGACTGGTTTTAAAATATCCTGTTCCCTCCATAGTAAGCACTCTTTATTCAGTGGAGTGCTAAAATGGTGGCACTTAATTTGTTGATATAGGTTGCTACCTTGAGTTAGCAAATTTTTTTAATAAACTTCTATTTTCTATAACCTGGTTATTTTTAAAAGTTATCTACTACTATAAATTTTTCTAAAAAAAACCCACTTGTTTTTCAATGAAAGCCACTGATTTTTCTATAAAAACCACTGATTTTTCTATATAAATCACTGGTTTTCCTACAAAAAGCACTGAAATGCTAATAGAAGTTGAAAGCATGCCAAGGTCTTATGATTTTGGATGGCTCAATAAATCTTTATTAGAAATATATTGTCCTTTCATACAAAGGCTCCATCCATACCCACAAACACATTCAGTATGAACAAATACATTCAGTATCAACAATTCCCTTTATCAAAAGTTTATTTCTTGCACATGTTGAAGTTCTATTTGGCTGTCATTATATTCTAATGATTGGATATTTTATTTATAAGCAATTGAATGTTCTGTACAAAAATTCAACATGTTTGCATTTGATTGATAAAATATTTCATTAAAATTTATATTTACTTAGAATTTAGTATGCTTTTTCCTATGTATCAATTCTATCAAAAACCTTTGTGAAACACATTTTATAGCTATGACTGCTTGTACCATCCTAGTGATGTCAACATATTATTGGTCTTCAGTTTCTAGAATTCTCAGCCTAGGACTTATGGAATGTCATCCCAACTGGATGCTTTCTAAAAAAAATAGTCTGTAAGGAATGCATGCTATTCCAATACTGAACTGACCTGGAGTTGCTCCATCAAATCTACAAAACATGATTGATATTTGTCTTTTCTAAAAGCATTTGGATTATAGATTTGTTTCAGGGAATGTCTGGAGTGGCAAAAGATTAAATATATAAAAATGACACCCCCATACTGCAGGTGGCATATGAGCATAACTAGTCTCCAAGGACAAATAACAGCATCTCAGATTCGGCAAAGGAGAATATTATTGGGCGTACTTAAAGTAAAGAATGCCTGAGGGTTTTTATTTTCATAATGTGAATACAAACATACTATTTCAAATCTCATGGGCAAACATATGGGTTGAAACTGAATTATTGACTTCCATGCATATGTCCTGAATGTTTAGTGCAATTATTGACTCAAGAAATGTGACAATATATGTTTCACACTTTATACTATGAGAGAAAATACATAGGCCAAATTAAAAAATCAGGTACAGCAGAGATTTCAGAAATGCTTTTTATTGTAGAAACAGAAAAACAGAAATATTGAAAGCTTTCCCCTGTTTCTTTCAACCACATCTTATGCTAAGCAAAATCAAGCTGGTCTAGTTTTGAGTTTCTTTCTCATGCTTTCCTTTTGGCTCTCTGTAACCTTTTCTGAATGTACCTCCATAACAGAGGTGGTATTCTACTATTTTGGTCCGGTTCAGCCAAACTAGTAGCTTTGAGAATCATCTGTGAGCAAACTGGTTCACTCCAATGATCAGCTGCTGGGCCCACCTCCCTACCCCAGCTCTATACTGACCTTTATTTCCTGGTTTTGAAGCTCAGCTGCTTCGTGTGGCACAGCGGATTGCAGCACATCAGCTGTTTAACACACAGGGAGATTGTAGGATAGCAGGAGAAAGTCAGCAGGAAAGCTCTGCATGCGCACAAAGTGTGCATTTGGTGCATGCGCAAAGAACTTCCACCAAGCCACACCCACAGAAGCAGTGGTAAACAAAATTGAATCCTACCACTGCTCCATAATGACTCACTCCTTCTTTTCTTAAACTCAAGGTTAAATATAATTTTTCAAACCACCTCTCCTATCAGAATCATTCTCTTCTCCCACACATAAAGATGGTCCTGATAATTTTCCAAGGGCAATGACAAATCTGGCAAAGAAGAACTAGACAGAGCTGGAAAGTGCCCCCTCTTCTTAAAGAACTACCAAGGACAAAGAATCTAAAATTTAAAAAAAATATATCCTGGGTGGGATGTGGCTGCACAAATTTAAGATAGAATGGATAATGAGATGTGATGCGTAGACATCTGTTATCCTCTCCCAATTCAAGATAGTCCTTCCAGTGAATAAGATATCTTAAGTATCCCTATATCTAGAATCTAGAATACAGTCTAGTTTATACTCTAGAATCAGGGTAAGGGGCCAGGAACAACAAATGCTGAATCCACGGGGTAGGGCAGCTCCTCATGAAGAAGGAGCAGCTGACAGAATATCAAATAAATCCTCATTAAACCAAACAAGTGTAGATGAAAGGCTACTTGGTTAACATGATTTATAATTAGGAAGAAGTCAAAAAACTTTGAACCCAGCTTCTTGGATGGGTAAGAGGAAGGTAAAAATTTACAGAAAGTCATACTGAACCCTCCATCTCGATCGTGTCTATTCTTTTCCTTGACCTAGCTATTCCTTTAAGAGAAGTAGAACAACCTACAGTATTTCCTGGTATAACCTGGAGAAAGAGTATCTTGAGGAACAATGGAAGCTGAGCTCTAGCTCTAGACCAGGGCTGCCAAACTCCTGGCCCACAGAATGCATCACACATTGGCCATCACCCATTGGCCACACTCACTTTAACAAAGGAGAAAAAAGTCCTGATATGTCATCTGATGGCCTGATGACATGAGTTTGACACCCCTGCTCTAGATCATTTGAAAGGGTGATGACATGATTGAAGTGTTTAAAATTGTTACAAAATCTGCAAAAGGCAACAATTCAGTACAGTTTCACGAACAGTCTAAAGCCCATGTCACACTGCACCAACGGATGGAAAGAGAATGTAAAACGGAGAAAAACACTTGCCATCCATTGGTTACACGCGACTGCTTTTCTGTTTTTGTACTCACTCGCGTCCGTTTGTTCTTCCTCTCTTCCGTCTAGCATCCATGCTACTGACATTTCATCCACTCGAAAAAAGTTTTGAGCTGCTCAAACCTTTTTGAGCGAAAATGTATCCAACGCGTCCATTCTACATCCGCTAGGCTTACGGGGAACATCCATTTCTGCATCTGTCGTCATCCGTCTATGCATCCTTACATCCGCTAGGCATCCGCTGCGCATTCCGCCACAACTCAAATCTGCTCCAGCAGAAAGCAGACACAGGGAGGAAGCGGAATGGATGCGGATGCACGCGTAGCGTTAGTAGCACGGATGGAGAAAGGATGAAAGCAGATGCAGCTTCGCAAAGAAAGCATTTTAACATGGAAAAAACGTTTCGCAGAGGGGACCTATCTCGGATATTAAGGATGTCTAGAGGATGCCTAGAGGATGCAAAGGACACATAGGGGAAAACCTATATTTCTTATAAAAGGGGGAGCAACTCACCTGGATCTCACTTTCAGACCAGCAGGCCCTGCTGTGTGCAGACTTCTGAAGCTTCATCTGGCTCTTGCTCTTCCACAGCATCCAGTCACTCCACCATGGGATCGTAACACAGTCCTTTTAGTAGCCACCATCGTTCTGCAACAGTGTGAAGCCATCTGCAGGCTCTTTCACCTGTTCTATGGGAAAGAAAAGGAGGTGGCAAGAAGCGTCTGGGTCCAAAGATGGATCGGGAGAAGAGCAGAGTATGGACTGTACAACAAGCTGATGGTGGAGCTGAGGAACGAAGACCCTCGTGCATTCCAGAACTTCATGAGGATGCCGCCAGCCATGTTTGATGAAGTTGCTGGGAGCGCTGACACCAGGATGACCAAGGCAAACACCAACTTCCAGCCGAGCCTGGAGCCTGGCTCAAGGTGGCACTGACTCTGCGCCACCTGGCCTCAGGGACCAGCTACAGGAGCATGCAGTATGGTTGGGGTTGCCACACAACACCATCAGCATTGTGGTCAGAGAAGTGGGCAGGCCATTCATACGAAGATACTCTGGAGGACTCCTCCAGTGCCCCTCCACTGAAGAAGGATGGAAGAAAGTTGCACAGCAGTGGTATCAGAGGTGGAACTTCCCCACACTGTTGGAGCCACTAGATGACAAGCACGTGGACTGCAAAAGCACCAGCCAAGTCGGGGTCCACTTATTTCAACTACGAAGGACGTCTTCAGCATCGTCCTCTTCGCTATGGTCGATGCTGACTACAAGTTCATGTACATCGATGCTTCAGGCAACGGATCAGCTTCAGATGCCCAGATATACAACGCCAGTGACCTCAAGAGAGGGGGATGGAATGCAACCTCACTCATAGGCTTCCCAGTCCCAGACACCCCTGCCCATATACACGCAGATGTCCCTACTTCATCGTGGGGGATGACGCCTTCTCTCTCAGAACCTACCACATGAAGTGCTACACTTCCAGATGTCTCACCTGTGAAGAGAGGAATCTTCAACTACAGGCTGTCCAGGGCAAGGCGGGTGGTGGAGAACACTTTGGCACCTGCTACCCAGTCTTGCAGAACAGGCTTGTGGACCTCCACAAGGCAATGGGGACATGGAGCCTGGGGATGGAGGCAAGGGCAAAACCTGATAGACACTGAGGATGTGCAAGGTCCCAACAGAGTCTCACGTGAAGGGAAGAAGCAACGCAACCTCCTGAGACCTGGTGCAACTCCCCAGCTGGAGCAGTGGAGTGGCAAGACAGGATGATAGATGATTAATGGATGCTTCCTTCAGCTGTCTCATCACATGGATGAGATTGGGCCATGTATTTTGGGTGGGCCTATAATGAACAGGGCATTTAATAAAGAGTTGTGTTTATGTTGAACATGTGTGGATCAATGATTACATTAGTATTGATAATGAAGGGCCATAGGTGTGGCACCTGGGAGGGTGGACCATACAGTCCCACTATGCTTGCATTGGAGGTTTATCTATCCCAACAGCTTTCTCACCCATCCCACAGCTATCTTAACCCATCCCACAGATATCCTAACCCATCCCACAGGTATCCCTGCCCACCCACTGCCTATCCTTATCCATCCCACACAAGCATGCAAAGGCTTAACATTTCTAAAAGTTTCCACCAAGACTTTATTTACAAAAATAAATGAAGTAAGTGTGTGAAGCAAAGATAATCTTTATTAATAACAAGCTGTAAAAGAAAAATGACCAAGTCAAGTGTCCAAAATAAATTCTACAGGTAGCCACCCAGTCTCTGACACTCTTCTCTGTCATTCAGAGGTGTGCCCAGTCTCAGGGTGAAGGGTCCAGGTGCTGTGGAGGTGGCTGCTGCTGGATGCTGGTCTGAAGCGCCACTGGGTGCCTGGCCCCGAAAGGACAACAGTGACGTTGTGTTGAGGAAGCTCTCAGACAGCTGGCTCAGCCCGTGATGTTGAGAGCTCCTTCATCCATGCCATGGGGTCTCAGCCCCAGTACGGATGACAGATGTCTGAGACCGGGCTTGGCTGTGGGGTGGAGGAAGGAGCAGTGTAGTGGGGCTGTCTGGTCTGAAGCTGTTGTGAGGACTGGCGTGGGTGGCATCGGTGGCATTGTGGCAGCAGTGGCATGGGTGGCATCAGTGGCATCATTGGAAAGCAGTGGCAATGGTGGCGTCCAATGAGTCTTGTGCCTGACTGGGAAGGGCTGCTGCCTGTGCTGCTGGAGCTCCTGGTAGCCTTAGCCTGGTAGGTGAGGTCCTGTGGAAAGCCTTGGAATGGGAGGACATCACCTTGGGTGGAGGAGCAGACCTTGACTGGGTGGGAGCAGGTTCCTCTGGGTCTGGAGGGTTGTGAAGCAATATGGGTGATCCTGTCTTCACCACCTGGTATTGGGGTTCTGCCATGTCTGTGAGGGTCTGGTTGACAAAGGTGAGGAAGGGCTTGGCGGTTGGAGGATGAGGAGTCGGTGTGGACCAGCTGAGAGAGGATATCTATGCTGATCCTGATGGTGTCTCTTATCTCCAGCAGGACAGTGTGGCTCTGCCCCTCCTTTCCTGCTCTCTGCCTTTCTGTGGAGGTGGAGCTGGGGTGGATGCGGGTAGGACTGTGGAGGAAGTGCCATCTCCTTTCTCCCCCTGCGCCAGGGAGTCTTCCACGTGCTCTGCCCGGTTAGAACAGCTGTCTGCAGATTTTCCATCGTGGCACGCTCCACAGCACACTGCCTGGAGACGGAGCTGACTCTCAGCCAGAAGAGGACTGGCTCTCTGTGGGCTGCCTGAGAGAGAGGGTTGTGAGAGGGGCTGCTCCACAGTGCGGATCTCCCCCTCCAGGAAGCTGCACTTGGCCATGATGTAGGTCTCTCTGTCCGTCAGCTTGACTGGCGCCTGGCCAGATTTCTTGAGGTGCAGCTTCCTGTACAGGTGTGCATGTGCTTCCACCAGCCGAGGAGCACCTCCAAAGTGTAGCCCAGGCTCTCCGCCTTCTCTCTCCAAGCAGCCTGCTTCCTTTTGGTGTCCCTGTAAGACCTGTGTCCCTTCCGTCAATAGATAGTGATTCTCTCTCAGCCACTCCAACACCTCATCCTCATGTTCCTCCTTGATGGAGTATTGCCTCCTCCCTGTTCTCGCATATGCCTCTTCCTCCCTTTTGCAGGACCATATGGGCCCTCATCAGAGGGGCTTCCAGGTTTTAGGGGCTGCTCCTCCACACCACCACAAGAGAGACCAGCAGGATCATCATCATCATCATCATCAGCACAGCAACAGCACAGCACGCAGCAGGACCAGGATCATCATTCATCAGCAGCAGAGCAGCAGCACCAGCAGCACCAGGAGCACCAGCAGGACCAGGAGCACGAGGAGGACGAGGAGCACAGGAGGACCAGGAGCACGAGCAGGACCAGGAGCATGAGGAGGACCAGCAGGACGAGCAAGACCAGGAGCACGAGCAGGACCAGCAGGACAGAGCAAGACCAGGAGCATGAGCAGAGACCAGCAGGACCAGCAGGACCAGCAGGATGAGGAGCAGCTTCAGCAGGTTAAGCACCGCAGAAGCACACTGACATAAGCAGCATCAGCAGCTCCTCCAGAAGCAGCATCAGCAAGCACAACCTCCAGAAGCAGCATCAGCAGAATAAGCACCAGCAGAAGCACCACGCCAGAAGCAGCAATCAGCAGAGTAAGCATGAGCAGAAGCACCACCGCCATTAGCATCAACATCAGCTCCTCCGAAGCAAAAAGCAGCAGAAGCCCCAGCCCCAGAAGAGTGAGCCCGTGCTACAGAAGCCCAGCAGCAGAAGCAGAGTTAGGGCCAGGGGGTGGGAGGGTGGCCCTGTCCCTTGCCAGGGCTGGGAGCAGATGGCTGAGGCTTCCTCTCTTCTTCCCCATGATTGTGGGGTTGCTGGCTGGCCAGCAAGTCTGGCAGGCAGGCAGGCTGGCAGGAGGCTGGCAGGAAGGCAGGAAGCAAGGCTGGCAGGCAGGCTTGCAGGTAGGCTGGCAGGCAGCAAGGATGGCAGGGAGGCTGGAAGGCAGCCTGGCAGGCAGGCTGGCAGGCGGCAGGCAGCAAGGCTGGCAGGGAGGCTGGCAGGGAGGCTGGAAGGCAGGCTTGCAGGCAGGCTGGCAGCAAGGCTGGCAGGGAGCTGGCAGGCAGGCTGGCAGGCAGGCAGGCAGCAAGGTGGCGGCAGCAAGGGCTGGCAGGCATGCAGTCAGGCAAGGCAGGCAGGCTGGCAAGGCAGGGAGGCAGTCATGTGTCTGGAAAGCAGGTCTTTCCTCTGAATGGTGACCTGCTTGGGAGCTGCTTCCCTTTATATCTGTGGGGCTGAAGCAATGCATCTCTCCGCATGCGCAGTGAACGCTAGGCATCCGCTAGGCATCCACTAGGCTTCCTCTAGGCTTCCCGCTCTGCATCCACTTCATCTGCTCGGCGTCTGCTCTGCATCTGCTCTTTCATTCTGCGTCCACTCTTGCTGCGGTCCCCCGGAAGCCTTGCAGATGTGCCATCCATTCCCATCCGCTAGGCTTCCATGGAGCATCCGCTTTCCATCCGCCCTGCGTCCTCCCCCCGTCCATTCCTTTCCGTGTTGGTCCGCTCTGGTTATGCAAATTTTTGCCCCTTTTGAGAGCGGTGTATAACCACTGGATGGACGCTGTGTCCTTTTTACAAACGTTTTGCATCCGTCGGCCAGTGTGACAGGGCCTTAAGTTCTGCTCAAGTAAGATATTTATCTTCTTTTGTGGTCTGTTTGATGCCAGATGATGAGAGGATGACAAATGAATGTGAATGTTCAGTAATTAGAAAAGCTCCTTCCAAAACCTGGACATAAACTAAGAATCATGATCCAAGATCACATGATGAATTCTATCATTTGAGCCAATGTTAATACTTCACGAGGAATAAAAGGTTAATACTTCATCAGGAATAAAATGAGCTATCTTGAGAAACAAATCCACTTGTTAATGATGTTTAATAATCCCTCAGAAATTGTTCTGCACACAGCAAGGTGCCTTGTATTTCTGCCACTGCATTCAAGTTTCAGTGCTGCCCTGCTGAAGCAGTGGTAAGATTTTCAAGACTACTGTAAGTCTATTGAGGTCAAGAATTAAGCATGGCAGAGAATTATTTTTATTGTAGAAAGATAAAGAAAGTCTATCCAAGGGCAGAGAATGATGATTGCTGGATATGTTGGAATAAAAATACCAGCCTGATTTAGAGCCAAGTATGGCCATGGTCAGTTTTTTATATAGCTAGTCCTTGATTTGCAACCATTTATTCAATGACCATTCTATGTTACAACAGCATTGAAAAAGGTGGCTTATGACTGTTTTTCACACTTCAGACTGTTGCAGCTTCCCCATGATCACGGAATCAAAATTCAGACTCTTGGTAAGTGAAATATCTTTATGACAGTTGTTGCATCCTGGAGTCATACAATCACCTTTTCTGACTTTCTGACAAGCAAAATCAATGGGTAAGCCAGATTCACTTAACAATTGTGTAACCAACTTACCAACTGCAGTGATTCCCTTAATAACGAAGGCAAGAAAAGTTGTAAAATAGGACAAAAACTCATTTAACAACTATCTTGCTTAGCAATGGTAAATTTGAGCTCAGTTGTGGTCATAAGTCAAGGACTATCTGTATTGAGTATGTTGTATTGCTAACACTAATGGCATCTGCAAAGGGGCCTAGAAGTGATTTTCACACAACCAGAGCAAGCGGTGGAGGGATTTGATTTATTTGAAAGGCTAGGAATAACCCATTTTCTGATAACACTGAAGGAGGGAAGCACAACAAAAATCTCTCTATTTCCTTTGACATTAGCCTTTTCTCTATGGAAGAAGACATAGGGAGTCACTGCTGCTTTATTAGATGCATGGTTTGCCCAAACATGCTTCAGGCAAACCCACTCAGTCGGAAACTGTCCAAATTTTACAATATTACAAATATTACAGAGAATAGAAAAGGCAGAATGTAGGAAAAAAAACAGGAAGAAAGCAAAATGAGAAGGATTTTTTTTGGGGGGGGGGGNGAAGGATTTTTTTTTGGGGGGGGGGACTTGTGGTGAGGCCAGGATGTGAGACCTTTGGTCTGATGGTCTGATATAGACTCTTCATACATTATAATTTCTTTTCCAGTTAAAAAAAATTGAAAGCTTTACTTAAAGGTAAAAGCTGTGAATGGTGCAATGTATTTTCTGTTATACAGTAGGTAAAAGGTCTAATTGATGTATAATTTATCCAGCAATATTAAAATCTAAATTCTAAAGAAATGCATTTTTTCCTGTACAATTTTGGGAAAAGCCATAAAAGAGCTAAAACATAAGACCACTTATTAAAGCAAAACTTGGATCTGTTATGCATGCATTTATGTCCTAGCCTGTCCTGCTTTTATCCTTTCAGGAGATATTTTCATTCTTGTGTTTTGGCAACACAAAACATAAATGTCTCCTTCCTTTTTAAATTATTTTTAAATCTGGCACAGATGTTTTGAAAGGTTTGATATTTCAATAGCCGTAGACATTGAATTTGGTGAGCCAAACTAATTCTATGCTGTTTCCTCACATTATGTTTTACTACTATGAGAAGGCTGACATGAACAATTCACATGTCCTCAAAGAACCTCATATATTTTTGTCTGAATCAAAATATATGGATCTGTATTTCCAGCAGACCCATGAAATATGAAGAAATTCTAGGGCATTACTGCTCACAATAAAGTGGAGGACGCTGACAAACATATCTGTTCTTTAGACAAGAATCTATCTTGGTTTTGTAGATATGAGAATGATTTGTGCTCATGATTTCAATCCCTACCTTCACAGATTTAAGCAGTTTAAGCCCCTGTCACACAGCACCAATGGATGGAAAGAGGATGTAAAACGGAGAGAAACACTTGCCATCCGTTGGTTTGCATCCGTTGGTTTTAACGCGATGCCATCTGGTTCTGTACTCACTGTGTCCGTGTTCATCCTCTCTATCCGTCCAGCCATTCCGTCCACTGTACATTTCAACTGCTCAACGTTTTGAGCTGCACAAAACTTTTGAGCGGAATAAAGTATCCAATGCGTCCTTTATACATCACGACGCATATGGGGGAACATCTGTGTATACATCCGTTGTCCCGTTATCGTTCCGCTATAATCCATAGCATCTGTCTGCGCATCCGGCCACCTCGCATCTACCTCCAGGCGGAAATGACCACAGGAGGAAGCGAACGACGCGGAACGACACGGCACGTTAGTAAGCACGGACGTAGAAAGGATGAAAAGCGGTGGCAATCTACAAACAAGCATTAAAACGGAAAAAACATTGTAAGGGGCGGATCTCGGATGTATTTAGATGTCTGCAGGATGCCTGGAGGATGCAACAAGACACTAGCGGAAAAACCTATATTTTCCTATAAAAAGGGGAGGAATCACCTGAACTCACTTTCAGACCAGAGCCCTGCAGTACAGACCTCTTAGCCTTCATCTGGCTCTTGCTCTTCCACAGCTCCAGTATTACCACATGGATCGTAACACAGTCCTTTTAAGTAGGCACCACGTTCTGCAACAGTGCGAAGCCACTACAGGCTCCTATTCACCTGTTCTAAACGGAAGAAAAGGAGCGGCCAAGAAGCGTCTGGGACCAAAGATGGATTGGGAGAAGAGAGAGTATGGACTGTACAACAAGCTGATGGTGGAGCAGAGGGACCAAGACCCGTGCATTCCAGAAACTTCATGAGTGATGCGCCCAGCCATGTTTGATGAAGTTGTGGACGCGGCTGCACCGGATGACCAAGGCAAACACCAACTTCTGGCCCAGCCTGGAGCCTGGGCTCAAAGGTGGCACTGACTCTTGCACCACCTGGCCTCAGGGACCACCTCTACAGGAGCAATGCAGTACGGCTGGAAGGATGCACACAACACCATCAGCATTGTGTCAGAGAAGTGGTGCAGGCCATCATCAAAGATACCTGGAGGAGCTCCTCCAGTGCCCCTCCACTGAAGAAGGATGGAAGAAGTTGCAGAGCAGTGGTATCAGAAATTGTTGGAAACTTCCCCCACACACCGTTTGGACCATAGATGGGAAGCACATGGGTGCAAGCTCCAGCCAAGGTCAGGGTCCATTATCACAACTAAAGGGCTTCTTCAGCATCTAAACTCTCTCGCCGATGTTCGATGCTGACTACAAGTCTCATGTACACGATTGCTTCAGGCAACGGCTCATCTTTCAGATGCCTCAGGTATACAATGCCAGTCACCTTAAGGAGGGACTGGAACGCCAACCTCATCATGGGTTGGTCGCCAGATTTCCACCCCTGTACCAATGACACATCTAAGATGTCCCCGTACTTTCATCTTGGGGATGACATTCCTTCTCCCTCAGACACCTAACTCATGAAGTCCCTAACTTCCAGATGCCTCACCTGTGAAAGAGAGGACTTCAACTCAGGCCTGTCCCAGGGCAAGATGCTGGTGAGAGAACGCCTTTTGATCCTGGCCAAACAGTTCAGGTAATTCTTTCACCACATTGCAGCATCGCCCAGAGACCGTGAGGAACATCGGGGAACGCGTGCTGCATCCTGCACAATTTCATGCGCACCTGCTACCCCAGTGTTGTTAGAATAGCTTGTGGACCCACCAACAAGGAATGGAGACATGGAGCCTGGTGAATGAGGCAAGGGAAACCTGATAGACACTGAGGATGTGCAACGCCCCAACAGAGCCTTCACATTGAAGGGAGAGAAGCAGCGCAACCTCCTGAGACAGCTGGTGCAAATTCGCCCAGCTGGAGCAGTGGAGTTGGCAAGGACAGGATGGTAGATCCTTAATGGATGCTTCCTTCAGCCTGTTCAATCACACTGATGAGATATGGTGGCCATGTATTGTTGAATGGGCCCTACAATGATACAGGGCATCTTAATAAAGAGTTGGTATGTTATCGGTTGAAAATGTGTTGAGATGAATGATTACATTGTTTGTGATAATAAGGGCCAGGAAAGGTGTGGCGCCTGAGAGGGTGGACCCATACAGTCCACATTCTTGCACTGGAGGTTTATCTATCCACTGCTATACTTACCCATCCCACAGCCCATTACCATCCCATAGCACCACCCTACACTCAATCGGTATTTCCCATGACACTACCTATTCTTCCCTACAAGAATTATCCCTTTCCTCATCACACTTGCTAATCCGTTATACCCTGCTGCTTCATTCAAGCTAAATTCAGCTTAACCTTCAAAAATTTTCCACAAAATATCTTATTTCTAATAACATGACATTGAAACCTAAACAAGTCTTTGTCGAAGAACTCTATTCTAATAAATAATAGCTAATTTGATTCTGTTAATTAAGTAACTAATGTAAACATTACTAAGAACATGAAAAGCAAAATGACCCAAGAAATGTTCCCAAGCAAAAGATAAAGCAACAGTAGCAACCAGTCTCTGGCCACTCCTCTCAGTCACTCTAGGCATGCCATTAGCTCTCAGGGCTGGAGGGTCCAGTGGTGTGGAGGTGGCTGCTCTGGAGTGCTGGTCTGAAGCGCCACTGGGTGCCTGCAACCGAGAGGACAACAGGGAACGGTGTGTTGAGGCAAGCTCTGACAGAGCTGGCATCAGTCCTGTGATGTTGAGAGCCCCTTCCTCCAGGACTGGAGTGTTCAGTCCCAAGGCCGTGACAATGTTCTGAGGCCTAGGCCCTTGGCTTGGGGGTGGGAGGAAGGAGGAAGTGTAGTTGGGGCTGTCTGGTCTGCAGTTGAGCAAGGTTGAGGTGTGAGGTGCATCTGGTGGGTGGCACTGTGGTGTGGTGGATGCATTGGTGTGAGTGGCATCTGCTGGCGTGGGTGGCATCAGTGGCATTTGGGATCGCGCATGGTGGGCATTCGATGAACCTGTGCCTGGACTGGGAAGGGCCCTGCCTGTGCTGCTGGAACTGCCTGGAGCCATAGCCTGTGGTAGGTGCAGGGCCTAGTGGAACCTTGAAGGGCGTAATCAATCCAACCTGGCGGTGGAGGACCAGACCTCGAACTGGTCGGAGCAGTTCAGCTGGGCCTAGAGGGTTGTGCAGAAACCGGTGATCCTCTCCTTTTATCACCTGGGTACTGTGATCTCGGACATGTCCATGAGGGTCTGGTGTGACCTCGGTGAGGAAGGGCTTTGACGGTTGAGATGGGTATGTCGGTGTGTTACCAGCTGAGAGACGAGATCTACACTGCATTTGATGGTGTTCCTGATCTCCAAGCAGGACAGGTGGCTCTGCCTCTCTTTCTGCTTCTGTGGGAGTGGAGCTGGGTGTGGGTGCTGAGTTGGCCCTCTCCTGGCCCCACTGTATCAGGGTGTCCTCCACGCGCTCCACCAACGGGGAGTGCAGCGATATCGGGGGGGTCTCCGTCATGGGACGCTCACACGATACCTGCCTGGTACACAGAAGCTGACTCTTGGCCAGAAAGAGGAACTGGCTCTCTGTGGGCTGCCTGAGAGAAGAGGGTAGACAGAGGGGCTGCTCCTTGGGTTGCAGATCTCACCCTCCAAGAGCTTGCCCTGGCCATCAACATAGGTCGTCCCGCTCCATCAGCTTGACGCACCTCCTGGCCAGACTTCTTGAGGTGCAGCTTCCTGTACAAGGTGTGCATGTGCTTCCACACCGAGGAGACCTTCCGAAAGTGTAGCCCAGGCTCTCCGCCTTCTCTCTTCAAGCTGCCCTGCTTCCTCTTGGTGTCTCAATAGAGCCTGTGTCCCTTCCACTATAGTACGTTCTCCTCAAGCCATTCGGCACCTCATCCTCATGTTCACTCTTCATGGAGTTTGCCTCTCTCGTCCTTTCACGTATGCCTCTCCTCCCTCTGGCAGGACCTTCTGGGCCTCATTAGAGGAGCTTTGAGGTTCTAGGGGCTGCTCCACCACACCACCACCAGCAAGGAGCCCGCAACAACCACAGTAGCAGCAAAAGCAACACCAGCAACACCAGCAGGCACCAGCAGCACCAGCAGCACAACAGCCCGCAGGAGCACTAGCCAGCAACCCCCCAGCAGGGGACCAGGATCAGCAGCCAGCAGAGTAAGCACTAGCAGCACCAGCAGTACCAGGAGCATCAGCAGCACCAAGTAGGACCACCAGGACCAGCAGGACCAAGAGCACCAAGCAGGACCAGGGAGCAGCACCAGCAGAGTAAGCACCGAGCAGAAGCACCAAGCAGCAGGAGCAGCACCAGCAGAGTAAGCACCAGCAGAGCACCAGACCAGGAGCAGCGCCGCAGAGTAAGCACCAGCAGAAAGCACCAGCAAAGCACCAGCACCAGGAAGCAGCCGCCAGCAGAGTAAGCACCAGCAAAAGCCCTAAGCCAACAGAGGCAGACGCCAGCAGAAGCCTCAGAACCAGCAAGAGTCGCCCAAGCAGCAGAAGCCCCAGCAGAAGGCAGAGTCCAAGCCAAGGGGTGGGATGGTGGCCCCTGATCTCTTGTCGTGAGGTAGGCTCAAAAGATGGCACAGGCTTTCCTCTTCTCCCATGGTTGTTTGGCTGGAGATGTGTCTTGTTCAGCAGGTCTTTTCCTCTGAATGGTGACCATGCTTGGCAAGCTGCATCCCTTTTATATCCACAGGGGCTGAACGCCAATGCATCCTCCCTGCTATGCGCAGTTGAACGCTTTGCATCACTTAGGCATCACACGTCATCCGCTCTGCATCCGCTCCTTTCCGCTGCATGGTCTGCGTTTCGTGTGCTGCGGCCCCGGAAAGGCCCTGCGGAATGTGCCATGCCGAAAATATCATCCGCTTCCATCCGCTAGGCTTTCCGTGGAGGCATCTGCTTTACATCCTACAGTCCTCCCTCGGCCGTTCCTTTCGTTTGTTGTTCCTCTTCTGTTTGTGCAAAATTTGGGGCACTTTGAGAGCGGATAAACAACGGATGGAAAATTTTCTTGTCCACTGTGTCCTTTTTACATACTTTTTGCATCCATCGGCCTATGTGACAGGCCCTTAATATTCAGGATTCCATCTGATGCTTTCAAAATGTTATAGATGTATCTTTCTTTAAATATCTACAAGTCAAGTCCCAATGAAGGGTAGCATAAAAATTGGAGAAGAGTCTCCAGTTTCAGAGAACCCTGGAGGATGTGGGTCACTGAGACCCTTCTCAGCTGGGTTTCAGGGTGGGAATGGGAGTGAAAAATGTTACTTACACTTCCAGATTATTTCTAGTGGTGTGCGATGGGGTGGTGAGAGATAGATCCTGTTTCTTCTCAGTCTCTCAGAAATATTCATGATATCCTCCTGGACAATGGTGGGATTCAAAACTTTTTACTACTATACAAGCTAGACCAATAAGGTGAGAATTTATATAACTTGTAAGTAATGGTTAAAAAAGGATAGTACAAAAGATTGTAATCAGCTGACACACTTTTGTATATAATTGAAAGAGGGTTTCATGTTTTTATGTTTTGTTCGTATATTTGTTGTAAAAAATGAAAACTTTGTTTTTTAAAAAAAATTACTACTGGTTCTGTGGGCATGGCTTGGTGGATGTGGCATGGCTTGGTGGGCGTGGCGGGGAAGGATACTGTACAATCTCCATTCCCTTCCCACCCCACTAACCTGCTTTCCAGCTCTGTTCTCCTTTCAGGGCAACAAAACCCAGCCAATCAGCTGGGGTTTGGGAGGCAGAGAATAGATGGGGGCAGGCCAGTCAGAGGTGGTATTTGCTGGTTCTCTGAACTACTCAAAATTTCTACTACCGGTTCTTCAGAACTGGTCAGAACCCGCTGAATACCACTTCTGCTCCTGGATTTATTTAGGGGATTGGGAATGAGAAGCATGATGTGGTGCCATGGTTCTCCTTCCAGGATCAGTTCCAGTCAATTTTGATGAGGGAGAGAGAGAGAGAGACCTAGCCTAAAACACTACTCATGTAGGGTCCTTCAAACCTCTATATTCTCCCTGCTCCTGTTTAAAATGTACATGAAACTATTGGGTAAAGTCATTCATCAACATGGGGTATGTTATATAATTAGTTCAGTGATCATGCTGTTATATATCTCTATTCTAGGCCAACCAAAGACTTCTTTTGGAGTTCTTATTTGGAAGCTATAGAGTTCTGGATGTGGAAGAACAGGCTTCAGCTTAATACTAGCAAAAGTCCTTTAAGTTTTAGATTCCTGGATCTCACATTTTTCTATCTTTGTACATAGAGTACCACTGCTTCCACCCAAATTGATGCACAATTTGAGAGTCCTCTTAGATTCATGGATATCATTTGAAGAACAGGCCGAAACTAAGGACAGGTGGGCTCTTTTGCATAAATTCATCTGTGATCTATTCATCTGGATCAGGAAGTTCTGTTCATGGTAACTCATGCCTGAGTCACTTTATGAAAAGATTACTGCAATGTGCTTTATATCAATAACAATTAGGCCAGTGGTGGCTAACCTTTTTGGGCTCCTGTGCCAAAAATTGTTCATGCACTTGCATGCTCACACTTGCAGAGAGAGTGCAATGTGAGCCCCATGTCCCCTATGCATGTGCACACAATCCCCTACCCACCCACCTCTGCCATCCCCTTACATGCACTGTACCTCACAGCTGATTTTCGGCTGGTTTGAGGCCTTTCTCAGCTTCCCTAAGGCTTGAGGAACGCTTCTACAAGCTTTGTAGGCTGAAATCAAGCCATGTTTCATCACTTCCTATTTTTCTGAAAAAAAACGGAAGTGATGAAATGGGACTAGTTTTCGACCTACAAAGCTTGTAGAAGCCTGCAGAAGCCTTCCTCAAGCTTTTGGGAGACCAAAAAAGGCCTCAAACCCTCAAACTTCAGTTTTGTTTTCCCTTGTTGGAAATCATGCTTGGAGATTCATGTCTAAATGCCTCCATAATATCTTCTCCTCCTCTCTTAAGCTTAAAATTCCATTTTTTACATTATGCTTTTGTCTCATTTGTCAGGGTTCCAAGTAATACACTCATAGCAAACAGAATTCCAAGGCAGGTAGATTTCTCAAATAATAGTTTTACTGGATATATCTTATTGGCACAGGCTTGTGAAAACTGACCCTGAATGTTCCCACAGTTTTCACCTAATTCAAAAGTAAAATTTTTCTCTCATCCCCAATCAATCAGTCACATGGTCCAATCAGGGTTCTGACTGGTTGCCTGGTAACTTCACTCCTCCTCTCTCTGGACATCTGTGGGAATGTCCTTGGTTCCCAGGAAAAAGTATTTTGTTTTGGCAACAAAACCCCAGCTATTTTATTCACCCTCCCTGTCCCTCAGCTCCAGTGTGGCAACACTGAAGCCTCAAAATGGCCTTGGCCTGGTCAGCTTCAGGGCTGATATCATTCTTTCTTCAGTCAATATTAAATAAATTTACTAGTCATTTTTCATAATGAAATGGGTAGTATATAAATTTAATAAATATACCTAATTTGATTAATACTTATCCCATGCCTGATATTCCTGCTTTTGTTTTCTCCCCCTTCATCTTATGTCATAGTTCACTTTTGTTGTCATGTACAGTCTATACCAGAGATGTGAGGATCACCAGAATTGAATACTTGATTTCATTTGATTTCACTGTAACCAAAGCTTTCATTAAATACACAGAAGTAACCAGCAGTAACATAATTCTTTCCTAAAGATCCATCAACTATCTATTGCAACTTTGGGATCTATTGCAACTTTGGGATCCTTGGAAACCTATTACAGTGTTTTGCTGAGCCAGTTGAGATGAATCTAGCATTCTTGCTATTACTTCATTCTCGCAGCTAACAGATATGAATTACAATCTGGGATAGCTTACTGGGGTCTCTACAGAGAGTAATACAGTAGTAATAGGACAGCATAAAACACCGACAGGATATTGCTTTCATTCCTGAATACATATTGATAATACCAAATGTTAGACTGATGAACTTCTGGTCTATCCCTCAGCAAGACTCTTCTAATTCTTTTAATATATCAAATGCTGACATTATACTTTACTTCATTAAATAAAATCTTTTAAAAGTCAAGGAAGGCATACATGAATTCGATGCTTGCAGGATATAGCTGAAGGAGACATTTCTTTCTCTAGTGAATTAACTTAAGTGTATGCTGGCAGTCCGGAATCCAGGGTATTTTAGGTGATTGTCTTGATAGTCATGTTTATAGTCCTCACAGCTTGTGAGATAGAACACTATCCTTCCTCTTTATAGATTTAGATTTTTATAGTTGAGATGAGGAAAAGAACATTAGCCTGGTGCCCAATCAGGATCAATGTCACAATGACAGAAGTAGAGGATCTGGATCTTTTGACTTTCCTTTAAGGAAAGGAAAGACGTACATTCATGGAGATGTACATGAAAGGGAAATGGTGACAGAGATATAGCAATAGCGATAGCACTTAGACTTATATACTGATTTATAGTGTTTTATAGCCCTCTCTGAGCAATTTATAGAGTCATCATATTGCCCCCAACAATTTGGGTCCTCTTTTTATCTACCTCAGAAAGATGGAAAACTGAATCAACCTTAAGCCTGGTAAGATTTAAACTGCCAAACTGCAGGCAGCTGGCAGGCAGCAGAAGTAACCTGCAGAAATAGCCTTCAGTACTGTACTTTGATCACTGTGCTACCACAGCTCATTCCTATCATTCACATAATTCCTAAAAAGGACCTGTTTCCAGAAGGAGTCATTCAGGAAGAAGCTGGACAACTCTATTTTTAAGGTATCTTCCAACCATTATACAGTACATTATATCATTCAAGACATGATTCTAGGCTGCTGATTGGGTTATTTTAAAGGTTAAGAGTTACTCCCTCTGAGTTGTTTAATCCAAGCAGCTTTGTACAACATGCTAAACTAGGATTAATAAAACACAACTGTAGAATTTATAAAACATACTACACTTTAAAAAATGGCTACTATAGCTCCCTAAGGAAAATGGCAAAGATCAATCTCACAACAGGCTAAATGACAACATTTGAATCTAATCTAGCACGTTGTGCCATCCCGTTCATAAAGAAAGTTCCGTTATTCATTCATAAGGTCTTTTATTCATTCATAACAGAAATGGCAAAGAATAGGAAACAGACTTGTCAGCCTGTTAAATGGCTCCATAGCACAAAAAAAAGGATCAAGTCTCATAAGATTACTTAGCTAAATTCTTCGCAGGGCATATTCTCTGATTAAGGGTTTGCAAGAGTTATTGAATTTTAAATTAGAGACCCTTTAATAAAACAGTAGAATGTTCTTTTCTGATTGCCCCAGTATTGATTATACTAAAGAAAGTAATCCTCAAATCAAGGCCAATAGTTTTACATATACTTAAAAGAAACATGATTCACCATTACAATTCCTGTAAAGTGATTTTGTTCATTAAATTTATATGACATATTCACAGAAAGTAAATAGACACAATTAAGAATGTTGTATTTTTCTCTCCCCCACTCCCTCTGCAACAAAAGGGCATTTTAAGATATATCTATTTATCTCTTCTATCTGTGATCCACTCCTTCTCATGGTGGCTTTGAATGGCTATTCAAAGAAAATCTCCCTTTAATGGAATGAGAAAATGAAATCAAAGAGTGTTATATGTAGATTTACTTACTGTTGGAATGAACAAGGTTATCACTATCAGTGGGAGAGTTCTTTGAGCATAATAATGCAATAATAATGCCCTCTAAAGTATTTCCAAAAAATCCATGGAAAATACAACCTATGTCTCCATGTATATTTAATTCAATTACCCTGAATGTACAATACTGAATGTCCCAAAGATGCTTTTTCAAAAGGCAACTGAACTTTCTTGTTTTTCTTTGAAGATGTTTCACTTCTCATCCAAGAAGCTTCTTCAGCTCTGACTGGATGGTGGGGAATGGAAAGATTTATATTCCTTGCAGAAAGCTAGTCACTTGTGTTCAGATAATTCCCCGTTAGGAGAATGAGTGCATACAGGGAGACGTATTTGAGAGAAGTGTTTGAATAATACACACACNAAGGTTTAAGCAAAGTTCAAAATAGGCAGTCCAAAGTCATTCACAGGTAAGATCAGTCAGTTTTCATCCAGGGATAACCCAATAATAAATTCCAGTGTCAAAAACAGTTCAATATCAGACTTACATCAAATCCAAGAATATCAGTCAATTAGGAAGAACAGCAAAACTCTCCAACAGAAGGAAACAGAGACTCACTCACTTCTGAGACTAAGAGTAAATGATCAAGGTTTCTGGCTCCATCTTATGGCCATTTGAGTAACCACACCCAATTGCAGTTTTTAGCATGCTGCTAAAGAAACAGTATTAAAATGTCTATTCTGGTTTATATATTTCCATCCCAAATAGCTGTTAAGTTACTTACATTCCTAACAACTTGTATTCTTTTAGAGAGTCATTGAGGCCACTTGGAGGTTTGTTTGTGTCCTCGGAGTCACCTGAGTAGTGCAAATGGATGTGGAGCCTTCTTGGAACTGCTGAAAGGACTGTACTGTAGAGCTGTGCTTTCTGCAGGATGTTTTCTGCCTTGTGTTCCTTCACTGCCAAACAAAGGTGCAGCCTCCGGGGAGGAGTCTGTGTTGTCTGTATCTCAAACTGAAGCACAAATGGTTCCTATAGTCTGCAAATTCATTGAGGACACTGACAAACCTCCAAGTGGCCTCACCAATTCTCTTAAAGAATACAAATGACCAACTGCCTGAAAAGAATATAAATCTTTCCATTCCCCACCATCCAGTCAGAGCTTAAAAAGCTTCTTGGATTAGAAGCAAAATGTCTTTTAAAAAAACAAGAAAGTTGAGTTGCCTCTTGAAAAAGCACCTTTGGGACAACCATGGCCTGGATGATTGAGAATCTTCATAGACAAAGCTGTGAATGAGGTATTAACAAGTCCTTTTTAAAACAGAAATTTGTATATTTATAATACCTTGAGATGGATGTTGGAAAGTTTCAAGGGGAGTCCTTATGAAACTAAATCAGTGAGCAAAATTCTTTAAAATGACTTTCAAGAGAGGTGGCATCCAAGAAGTGAATGAATGAAAAGATCTTCTGATTCCTCATATGTATTCCAGATGTGCAGGAGGATTCATCTTCTATTTACTATCTGCTCTTCCTTATGATCCTCCATCCAGACATAATTATAACTATGTGTCAGGTAGTTATGGGGCTTGAAAGTTTGGTTTTCTTATTTGTCACTGACTTTTATTAAGACTAAAGCAACACTGCAGTATGGCTATAGATCTTGCTAGATGTTCAGAGTGAATTTTAACACTTTCAAAATATTTTAAGTAAAAACAAACATTCATTTTCCACAGCTTCATCATGAATCAAGATACTGATTTGGTTTGCATTACTAGTTCTTGAATGAATGATTTAGAGATGTATGTAAGTAATTTTCCTTACCTGGGTTCTCAATGGACTCCTGAGTAACTGTACAAAAAGGGTATTTACTGGGAACTTTGAGATGTTTTTTGTTGAACCTTGAGTCATACAAGATCATCTTTCTGAAATTACTGATTTTGGCAGCATTTGTTTCCTTGAAAAAAATAACTAAGATAGTTGTGTTAAGTCAAAATAAGCAAAAAATTGTTATGAAATTACCTTTCCACTCTAGATGAATTCAAATTGCTAAGACCAGATGATTTACATCCCAGGGTTCTGAAAGAGTTGGCAGATGTGAACTCAGAACTCCTTTCATGGTTCCTGGAGCATGGGGGGAACTGTCAGAAGAAAGGAAAGGGGTTGATATGGTTCCAATTTGAAA
>BHFT01026487.1:0-30917 GCA_004320025.1 Laticauda laticaudata
AACAACGGATGTAACATTTTTCTCTTCTGTTGTGTCCTTTTTGCATCCGTTGGGCAGTGTGACACGGCCTTTAATTGCATATATGGATAGCATTGAGCAGAAATTCTATTTCGGACAGTGTTTTTTCATACAGCTGCGGATCATCCATATCAAAAAGGCATGATAGCCTGGTAGATTTTTTTGGTGTTTTATAGCCATGACATGATTTGTTCAGTATTGTTGACAGAGGAATCAGTGCAATGATGTACACTTTATCACCATTGACCTGTGTGTCTTCCATTGCACTATTGATCTTTGCACAAAATGTTTGATGTCTCTACTGACTCCTGTTATTTCCCGGGACTTGATTTATCCAATCTTGTGGCAGGGAGTCAAATGTGTTGGGCTCCATTAGAGATGATAGATGATGTCTCCTTGAAATCAACCCAAGCTACATTTGTCTTCTTCTTTTTGAAGTTTTCCAAAATCATCATATCAGTTATGAGATGATCTTTTGTTCCTCTGTTGTTTGGGTAATTTTCTTCTTGCTCAGGTGGAAAGAATTTATTTTTAACTATATGCTGTTCATCTGCATTAGCTGCCATACAAGTTATCAATTTGACCTTTGTTGGTAAGAAGGTAACTGACCTGTAATTGCCTGGTGCTTCCCCTTTTGCTGGATATTTCATTATGAGGTAGGTTTTGCTAGATGTTAATCAATCTTCAATTTCCCCTCCTTTAAGTAGGTTGTTAAAATATTTAGTAACAAGCAGATTAGTCAAAAACATGCAGTTCATCTTCACCTGGTGCTGACAAATTCTTGATATTTCTTGTCCTTTTATCCACCATTTCTGCTGATTTGCCTCTCTAATATGAACTACTCCTGGCAAGGCTTTGATTTCTTTGACCAAAGTAGACCATTGCAATTCTTCCAATGTAAAGTCCAATGTAAAGTGTAAAGTCCTACACTTAGGCAAGAAAAACCAAAAGTACACATATAGACTGGGTGAAACCAGGCTCAATAGCAGTAACTGTGAGCGGGAATCTTGGAGTCTTAGTGGAATAACCAGCTAAATATGACGCCAGCAGTGTGCAAAGCAAGTCCAAAAAGCTAGTGCAATCCTAAGTTGTATTAACAGAGGGATACAGTGGAGATCAAGGGAGGTACTATACCACTCTATAAAGCTTAGTAAGAACCACACCTAGAGTACTGGCATCCAGTTTTTGGTCACCACATTATAAAAAAGAGATGTTGAGACTCTTAGAAAAAAGTACAGAGAAGAGCAACCAGGATGATTAGGGGACTGGAGGCTAACATACAACAAACAAGTCTAGAACTGGGCTTGGCTAGTCTAGTAAAGAGAAAGGACCAGGGGATACACGATAGCAGTCTTCCAATATTTGAGGGCTGCCACAGGGAGGAAGGGGTCAAGCCTATTTTCTAAGCACCTGTAGGCCAAACAAGGAATATTGGATGAAACTGTACAAGGAGAGATTTAACCTGGAAATAAGGAGAAACTTTCTGACAGTGAGAACAATCAACCAATTGAATAGCTTGCCCTCAGAATTTGTGGGAGTTCGAGACTTTCAAGAAGAGATTGGACTGCCATTTGTCAGAAATGGTGTAGGGTCTCCCACTTGGGCGGGAGGGTTGGACTAGATGACCTACAAGGTTCCTTCCAACTCTGATTATCTGTATCTGTATCAGTGCTTCTTCTGTGAATATTGTATTTTATATTATAAATTAACATTGATCTGCTAGTATCTGTTCTGTTATTTCAGACTTGTTGCTTTGCCTTGTTACAGTCATGCCCATATTGACATGAAGCTTATGATACATCTTACAACCAGGGGTGGGATCCGACTAGTATAACTACTGGTTCAGTGATTTACGTTATGCCTGACAAGTGCTGCGCGCATGTGTGAAATGTCATTAGCTTGCTGCCTGGACAGCTGAGCAGCACTGCATGTGGGTGCACAGCATTTGAAATAGCACTTTTTTTCCTGCTTTTTCAACCACAGCTGTACCACGCAAAGCAGCTGAGGTTGAAGAAGCAAGAAATAAAGGTCAGGTAAGAGCCCAGGTGGGCGAGTGGGCCAAAACAGCAGCAAACATAGAACCGGTTCTATGTCTGCTGCTCTTCAGAGCTACCAGTTCTATCTCCCGAGCCAAATAGAACTGGTAGAATCCCACCCCTGCTTACAGCCTATGACCCTCAAGAGGAAAATCTTCCTCTTGAACATATTCAAGTTGGCCAGTTTCTGCCAGAAAACAGTAGGGTGGGGTGACTCTAAGAAACCAGAGAACTTTGAGCTTAATGTTTTTTTAGCATTTATCCTCTGATTCTGATTCTAAACTTACTCAGACTAAAGACCCAGTCCATTGTTCTGTATTATAAAACAACCAATTAGATGGATCCTAGAACTTCCCAAGTGGGTTAGCGGATAACCATTTTCTTTCACAGTTTTTCCTTAGCAACTGATCTTTCAGGAATGATCTTTTTAGGTTAGAATAGAACCATTAAAACTAGTAATCATTAACAGGTTGGTTATGGTTTATTTTAAAAATCAGTGCCAGTTATAGTTCTTATCCTTACTGCCATAACCCAGAGCTCCTTCTCCATCTTCCAATTAAGCAATTAAAATAGGCCGCTACCAATTCACTAAAGTTTCAGTTGATTAATGTATCAATTTAAGGAATCCAAGGTTCAGAAAATATGGACAATTTCTTCTTATGAAATGAATCCAAAATTATGATAAATCCATAATAATTATGAAATGAGGTGACAACCTTGAATCAGCCCCTATTAAATGCCAATGGGGCATTTCTTTGATTAGTCAGCAAACTCTTATGTGACCAGAGCGAGCAGGAAACTCAATAGCATTTGATAGGCAATATTATGTAATGCTTACAGTGAAAATTCATCCATGGCTCATTACATTTTTGATAAATTGTAACTTCTTGGACAAAACTTTGGTTAGGCCTTCTGTTCCTTCCTCCCCCCACTGGCTCATATTTCATTCCAAGATCTTCAAAGGACAGTATTTACCCCCAAAGACTTAATCATCATTCAGTGCCAATCTGTAACCATGTGGTACTAATTTAAATTACTGTAGCAATGGGCAAGTCTCTTTCCAGAAATTAATAAATGCAATTTATAAGGAATGTTAAGTAGCAACTAACAATTTAGTGCTTTGTGAGTTTCAGCCAAACTGATTAAATAATTAAAGGAGATTTCGAGGGGTTAAAGGGAAAGCTTTACTATTAAAATAGAACAATAGTCGGGGGATTGTTGGCATATGATTAGACAATGTGTGATTATTACTCCAAATCTTGTTAAAATAATGTTATTTAAAGCCCAATATGACATGTATTTGTACTGCATGTTAAAAATGCACACCAATTTAATTGTCCTATGTTATAGTACACATGTGTATGATTTGTGATCTAAATGTCAGTATGAAAGATCTCTAGTTTAGTGTTCTTTTATCATACAATACAGGCCTTCCTGGGTTGCATATAAACTGACCATACATGCAGATTTGCAGATGTTATAATGCAATTCAAAGAAAACAGAAATGATAATTAGGAATGGAAGAATTAACCTGTGTCATTTCTTTAAAAAAATCCGTACAAAGAGAGAAACAGAGACAGAGAGAGAGAGGAATTGTCTTGACTTACTCTTTCTTCTAATTAAAATTTTAAAAGCAAATTTCATTAAACATCTACTAATGAAAAGGAACTAAAGTTCCAAAATTCAAAATTCATTCTTCATGGAGTTTTATCTGTCCAATCAGCACAGTAAGATTGAGGTTAGGAATGGCCATTGAACAGGGCCAGCTACCCAGCCTCCTATTCAGACAATGCTGATGTTTATGTGTGTATATTAATTTTTAAATAGAAAAAAACCCTCTCCTTAAAAAATTAAATGTACCCACAAAGAAATAACTTAAAAGTTATTCTGACTCTTAGAGGCATCTATATGAGGGACCAAGTAGAATAATAACAATTGCTATGACATTGCTTTGGAAAGCAAATTCCAATCCTTACATATTTGCATATGAGCTTACAGCTGAAATATGAAAAGGCAGAGCTTCGCTTGTCATTTTAATGTCACTGTCATTAGAAATGACATCAATATTAGAATAATAGCAATTGTAATGCACTCAGTTTATTACTGTATAACTTTTGTAAGCTCTAGAATCCATTCTGGATTCAGCCTACCCTGGAATTTTCATATAAGTTCCTTTTTTTGTGGAGTGGGAATGAAAATCAATTAGGTCTGTTATTCACTAGGTAGAACATCTATAGGTTTGCTACATCTATATCCACTTTCCATTTTAGTAGTTGGAGACTTCTGATGCCATCATTTCTAATGAAGAAAATAATGGCAATCAGAGAAACTAATCCATATCCAAAGTAAGCTGGAACTTTGTTTGGAGGTATAAATATCCTGATAGTCAAAATATATCAATTGTAAATGGATGATGAGAAATTGAACAATGTAAATCAATATACATAAGATAAACAAATAACAGATTTTACTAGGACCATGCAAATATATTTATCGTTATTTTCATAGATTATTTTCAGAATGTACAGAATTCAGATCTTACACTTGTTTTATCAGCTCTTTAAAAAAAACCTGACAAACACAGTCATTCATCTTAACGACTGGGTAATACAAGAAGAGACCGATTTTCATTCCAGTCAGCTGAGTTTCTAAAATACTTAAAATGTTTGGAAGAGGTCTATAAATGTCACACACATGTATATGGCCAGGCTGGCTTATTCTTCTTCCAAGAAACACACTGAATATATTTAAGAAAGTATATATGTGTTTTATTAAGAGACTTCCCCTTGTGCTTGAAAGTCCAATGATTCATAAATCTAATTTTACAACCACTTCATTATTTTGAGCTCAATATTACCATCCATGTAGCCTCAGAAGTCTTTTGGGGAGCAACAGCTCTCAAAAGGCCTGTCTCTCCTGAGTTCAAATTAGGTTTCTATTTCTGTTTTTTCTACTTGTGTGACAACTATGCATCCTCTTCAAGGATCTGATTGATAATGCTACCTCTTCCAGTCTTTGTACAAACAATGAACTAGAGGGAGGGATTTTTTTCCTCTTGATATTATGAATCAATAGGAAAGCAAACTGAAAGAGCAGTGGAGAGGCCAGTTATACATTAAGGAAAGAGGAAATAGAACCTAACCAGAGGGAACAATTGATGCAGTTTTCCCCAAAATATGCAAATATATAACTGTAAATGCTAATCTAGAAATTTAATTTATGGCAGGAAAATCCAACTGTAGTGCAGAAAACTGTGTAAGGTTATATTGTTCAGGCACCCCACTACTGTCCATGTTCTGGTGGCATGGGAAGAGGAAGTAGAAAAAGGTCAAAATGATGGCTGCAATGATGAAGGTGAAGCACTGCCCCCCTTTTTTTTACATGTCATAACAAATGTATACAAGGATGGGGCTTTGATTGCATAGTCATGGCTGCCATTTTGGCTTCTTTGACTTCCTCAGATAACCCTCCATTTCTTGATAGCTCTACCCTGCTCTTTATCTTTAAATTGAGTGCTATATATAATAAAAGAGACAAAATGCCAAGGAGAAAACAAACCAATGATGTGTGCAATCATCTCTCCTCTAATTCTAGGGTCAACTGAAGGGTTGGCATTAGATCATTCTCTCTCCTACTTTCTCCTCTTGGGATTCAATATCTTTCACAGGGTAGAACCCTGACTCCCCAAGGCTCTCACAAACTGCATAGAGCAAGGAAATGCCAGAACAATGTTGAATTTCACCAGCTTTTTTTTTTTTTTACTTTACTGTCATCCTAGAATTTATATTGGAAATGNCCAGCTTTTTTTTTTTTTTACTTTACTGTCATCCTAGAATTTATATTGGAAATGATATTCTAATTCCTTCCCTCTCGGTCCAGAATAAACACTTCTGTTTGAACATTTCAAGACGATTCCCAAAGAGATTATTAGAGTTACAGTGTTACATTGTCCAGATCAAATGTCTTTTAGACACAACCCTTAACTTTTCCCCAGTTGTTATATATCTTTCTGCCTCTAGCTTTTTCCCCAAACTTGACCTTCTAACTTGGAGGACCTTCTAATGTGACTTTCTAACTTTCACTTTCTGTAGGTGAAATCCTATAATAATTTCTTGTTGTTAGTATATGACTTCCATCATTAATTATAGCTAGCATGATTAAACATTTTATTTTATTTATTATTTGAAACTTATATGGATGTCTATATTATACACAATAATCCTAGACATCTCATGTTAATATCAAAAACAGAATAAATAAAACAACAGTAATGCATTTCCCAACTGCAGCACCACAACTTCCATGAACTCTATGCTTACACTTGCAGTTGCTGGGTTCACTTCTATCCAAGCTTGGTCTTCACAATGCTTTGGAAATCTAGTACAGCGGGGGTCCTATTTTTAAATGAGCTTCATTTAGATTTGTAGATTTGGGTGCATGAGAGGACTTAATCATTTCCTTTGTCAGTTTGGATGAAAAATATATCTACTTATTAAGTAGGATATATTTGCATGAAAATATTAAACTCCAAAAAGCTTTTAAGGCCCTGTCACACTACCCAACGGATGCAAAAGGGACACAACGGACGAGAAAAATGTTCCATCCGTTGTTATCTGCTCTCAGAAGGGGCAAAAATTTGCATAACTGGAACGGATAACACGGACATGGGGAGGACGCAGGGCGGATGGAAAGCGGATGCGGAACGGAAGCCCAGCGGATGGAAGCAGATGGGAGCGGATGGCTAATGGCCGAGCGGATGCACATCCGCTTAGGCTTCCGGGAGACCACAGCAAAGCGGGGATGCAAGAACGGATACAGCAGAGCAGAGCTGATGCACAGCGGATGAAGCAGATGCACAGCAAGATGCACAGTGGATGCACAGCGGAAGCCTAGTGGATGCCGAGTGTTAATTGCACATGCGGGGAGGATGCATTGCATCAGCCCCGCGGATATAACAGAAGCAGCTCGGAAGCAGGTCGCCATTCAGAGGAAAGACCTGCTTCCAGACACATCGACTGCCTTGCCTGTCCTGCCTGCATGTCTGCCTTGCAGCCTGCTGCCAGCCTTGCTGCCAGCCCCCTGCCAGCCTTCGCCTGTCTGCCTGCCTGCAGCCTTGCTGCACCAGCTCCCTGCCAGCCTTGCTGTTACTGCCTGCCTGCCAGCCTTGCGTGCCAGCCAGTACTTGCCTGTAGCTTCAGTGCCTGCCTGCCTGTCAGCCTTCCTGCCGCCTGTGCGCCTTCCGCCTGCCAGCCTTTTCGCACCGGCCGTTCCTGCCGCTTGCGCTAGCCTTGCCTGCACTGCCAGCCGTTCCTGCCAGCCTTGCCGTATGCGCCTGCCTGCCCCCCTGGGCCTGCCTCCTGCCCAGCCGTCATGCCTGCCATGCCTGGTTCCTGCCAGACCTCCGTGCCAGCCAAGCAACCCCACAACCATGCTGAAGCACAGCAAGCCTCAGCCATCTGCTGCCAGCCCTTGCAAGAGGGAGAGGGCTTCCATCCCGCCCCCTGGCCCTCACTCTGGTTCTGCTGGGGATTCTGCAGCACGCGGCTCGCCTCTTCTGGGGCTGGAGCTTCTGCTGCTTCTGCTTCTGGAGAGCTGATGATGCGCTTTCTGGAGGTGGTGCTTCTGCTGGTGCTAACTCTGCTGAATGCTGCACCCCAATGGCACTTCAGACAAGCACTCCAGCACCAGTCACCTCCACAGCACCTGGACCCTTCACCCTGAGATTGAGCGACCAAGAGGAGTGCCAGAGACTGGCTGGCTGGGGCTACCTGTGGACTTTATTTGGAACACTTGACTTGGGTCATTTTTCTTTTATAGCTTGTTGTTAATAAAGTCATATCTTTGATTCACACACTTGCTTCTGCTGCTTCTGTTTTTGGAGGAGCTGATGACAAAGCACTCCAGCACCAGCCACCTCCACAGCACCTGCACCCTTCACCCCTGAGACTGGAGCAACCCGAGGAAGTGCCAGAGACTCATTTTTGTTTTATAGCTTCTTGTTAATAAAGTTCATTTTTGATTCATACACTTGCTTCATTTCTATTTTTTTAATAAAAGTCTGGTGGAAACTTTTTAGAAATGGTTTAAGCCTTTGCATGCTTGTGGGATGGGTTAAGATAGCAGTGGGATGGGCAGGGATACCTTGTGGATGGGTAATAGCTGTGGATAGATAAACCTCCAGTGCAAGCATTGTGGGACTGTGGACAGTATGGTCCACCCTCCCAGCTTGCCACACCTTTGGCCCTTTATTATCAATAACAATGTAAGCATTGATCCACCACATTTGAACATAAAACACAACTCTTTATTAAATGCCCTGTTCATTGTAGGCCCACCCAACATACTATGGCCCAAATCTCATCAGCTGTGATGAGACACGGCTGAAGGAAGCATCCATTAAGCATCTATCATTCTGTGTTTGCCACTCCACCGCTCCAGCTGGGGGAGTTGCACCAGTGTTTCAGGAGGTTGTGCTGCTTCTCCCTTTCACGTGAGGCTCTGTTGGGGCTTGCACATCCTCTCAGTGTCTATCAGGTTTTTGCCCTCTGCCTCCACTTCCCCAGGCTCCATTCCCCATTGCCTTTTGTGGAGGTCCACGAGGCCCTGTTCTTGCAAGGGATTCTGGGGTAGCGGGTGCGCATGAGATTGTGTGTAGGGATGCAGCAAACTTCCATGATCCTCCTCACAGTCTCTGGGCGATGCTGCATGGGTGTGAGAATACCTGTGAACCGTTTGGCCAGGATGCCAAGGCGTTCTCCACCACCCGCCTTGCCCTGGCAGCCTGTAGTTGAAGAATCCCTCTCTTCACGGGTGAGTATTGGAGGTGTAGGCTTCATGAGGTAGGTTGTGAGGAGAAGGCGTCATCCCCCATGACGAAGTAGGGCCCATTCTGTGTGTTGTCATTTGGGCAGGGTTCTGGATCTGGGAAGCCCATGTTGAGGTTGTGTTCCAGCTCCTCCTTGAGGTGACTGGCGTTGTATACCCTGGGCATTCTTGAAGATGAGCCATGCCTGACAGCATCGATGTACATGAACTTGTAGTCAGCATCCTATGGGAAGATATGCTGAAGAAGCCCTGTGTAATTGAAATAGAGGGATAACCATAAGCCAACAATGGATACGCTTGTTACGATCCACGTGGACATGACTGGGATGCTTCTGGAAGAGGAAGAGTCGAGAATGAAGCTGCAGAGGTCTGCAGCAGGGACTGCTGGTCTGAAAGTGAGATCCCAGTATGTGTTGCTCCCCTTTTTATAGGCAGTATGAGGTGTGTCCTTTGCATCCTCTAGGCATCCTTCTAGGCATTCCTTCTAGACATCCTTATATCGAGATAGGTCCCCTCTGCAGACGTTTTTTCCGTTTTACATGCTTTGTTTCCGTGCTGTCCGCTAGGGCGAATCCGTCTGCATCTGTTCTGCCTCCATTCCACTTCCTTCCCTGCTCTGAGCGCTATGCCGAGATTGCGCGGATGCCTGGCGGATATTACCAGATGCGTTAACGGATGCAGAAACAAGGAATGGCCGTAGCGCGGGATTGCGTAGCGGAATGCAGAGAACGGACGAATTGGATACATTTTCCACGCAAAAAGTTTTGGAGCAGCTCAAAACAATTTCTGAGCGGATGAAACGTCAATAAACGGACATGCTGGTATGGATAGACGAGGAAAGCAAAACCGGAGGCAGTGAGTTACCATCGCGTATAACCAACGGATGAGCAAGCTTTTTTGTGTCCAGTTTTACAATCCTTCTTTGCATCTGTGGTGGTAGTGTGACAGGGCTTTAACTGCTCATGGAATTTTAGCAAAAGTCTTAACTACACCAGGTAGCTTCTACATTTGACAGTCACTCTTAGAATATTCGAAATGTTTCTTTAGCTGGCTTGTGCAGTAATCTCTGCTAACAAAAAATAAATTCTTTCTTTTTTCTGTGCCCTTCTAATCCCCTCTTTTACCTTCAAACCAGTATTGGCTTATTTATTTTAGTTGTGATTATTCCCTTACTTTCTGGTTATTGCTATGTTATCTGAATGGAATTATCATTAAATTATTATCAGCATCTTTAGCATAAAAAAGGCATTATCCCTTACTTTTCAATTTGTCCAAATGGGGAATTAATTTATTTTTCACTTTCAAGGGCAAAGCAGGGAACTGTATGGAGAAAATCAGAACCCATTGATACTTTTGATTCCTTGCATATTCAAGTTACCTATTGGCAAATTTCTTGGTATCACATGCTTTTGCTTCTCTTTCTCACCAAGAAATCTGGAGGTTTGTAGCTAGTTGAAAATCGTATTTATCTGCTAAAATTGCCTCAGCTATTGCTGCGATTTTAATAAGAAAGGACCCAACCTGTGTAAACAGTATTTCAGTTTGGAAACTTTAGTTAGTAAGGATATATAATCTCAAAAGGTCTGAGCATTCAAGAGAAGACTAGAAAGATGAGCACTTAAAATATTAGACAAGGCCCTGTCCACACTGCACAATTGATGCAAAAACGTTAGGTAAAAATTAGGACACAGCGGATTGAGAAAAAATGTTGGTCCCATCTGTTTGTTATCCACTCTCAAAAGGGGCAAAAATTTGCTTAAACCAGAGCGGATAAACATGGAAAGGGGAATGGGGAGGACGGGGAGGAACGAATGGCAAGGAGCGGGATGTAAGGGATGAAAGCGGATTTGCGAGCGGAGCTAGGATGCGTAGAGGGATGCATAGAGGATGCAGACGGCGGATGCGCAGAGGGCGGAGAGGCATCCAGATGCAGTGGATCAGAGCGGAGCGTAGCGGTATGATGCAAAATGCGGATTTGATCCGCTTTATCCGTTCTCCTCCGTGCTTACTACGAATGCTTGCACTGTCCGTCTGCTTCCTTCCTCGGGCCATCCGTTTACCACTGGACGGATTTGATGTGCGGATGTTGCAAGCAGATGGCCTAGCGGGTATATTAGCCAGATGCATAATGGATGCCGGAACGATTATTCCCCCGCATGCCTAGAGGATTGCAGCAACGATGCATTGGATTACATTTTCCGCTTCATGAAGTTGTTGAGCAGCTCTCAAAAACCTGTCTGAGTCGGAATGATGAGATTGTCAAATAGACGGGATGTTAGGACAAGGATAGACCGAGAAGACAATAAACAGAGGCAAGCTAGAGTCCACGAATCGGGGAAGCATCGTGTTAAACCAACGGTATTTTCTCCGTTTTACATCCTCTTTCCATCCGTTGGTGCAGTGTGACAGGGGCTTTAGGTAGGCACATCATGAATGATATTTCCAAGTGAAAACGTGGGAAGATGGATAGCTATTTTAAATTCTGTCCCTTAAATTCTCTATGAAAAAAGGGGAGAAAAAGAAAAAAAAACAGCTGGGTAAGCAGATTCAGTCACAATAGCAATGAGTGCATCACTTGAACACCTGAAAGACCAGGTCAGAGACATATCATGGAGAAAATATGTTTAGGTGTCTATGGAGATTCTCAGCCATCCAAGTCTTGGTCATCTCAGCTCTGACTGGATGGTGGGAAATGGGAGGATTTATACTCCTTGCAGACAGCTGGTCATTTGCATTATTTTAGAGTCATTAAGGTCACCTAGAGGTTTATCTGTGTCATCAGGTCACCTGGGTGGTGCAAATTAGTGTGTTGACTTTTTGGAACTGTTGAAAGGACTGTGTTGTAGATTAGAGATAGATGATGCTGTATCCCTTCCCTTCTGTTAAGACAACTGTTCAATTTTGATATAATGAAGAAAACAATAAATGAAGCACCATTGTCATTCGACACATTGCAGGCATATTGGAAAAACTCAGGAGGATCTTCAACCAGCATAACATAAATGCACACTTCAAACCCAAGAATACATTAAAGCAGAAGCTTGTCCACTCCAAAGATAAAACACTCAGAGAAAAAAATGAGCAATGTGGTATATGCAGTACAATGCAGCAAGCCATGTGCATATCTGAACATTGGGAAACAAAAGAACCTTAATCTTCATAGTGCATGGCAAAACATAGGAGAATAAACACATCAGGATTAGTTTCAGCAGTCCACCTGCCTTTAAAAGACACAAGCTACTCTTTTGAAGACAACTAAGTCCACATTTTGAATAGAGAGGACTGTTGGTTTGAAAGACGGGTTAAAGAGGCCATCTATATCAAAATTGAACAGCCTCCTCTTAGCAGACAGGGTGAATATAATATCACCTATCTCCAATCTATAACACAGTCCTTTCAACAGTTCAAAGAAGGCTCCACACCCAATTGTACCACACAGGTGACCCTAGTGACACAGATAAACCTCCAGGTGACCTAACGAGTCTCTAAAAGAGTGCAAATGACCAACTGGCTGCAAGGAGTATCAATCTTTCCATTTCCTACCATCCAATCAGAGCTGAATAAGTTTCTTGGATAAGAAGAGAAACATTTTCAAAGAAAAATCCTAAAGTCCAGTTGCCTCTTTGAAAAAAGCACCTTTGGGATGATCTAAGTGGTTATTAAGAATCAACATAATTTGATGTCACATCAAAGTCCATGTGCATAGTGTTTGCTTTCAGGCTTATTATGATTTCCTTCCTTTAACTTTCCTAATAAATTGCAGGGAGGGATTGCAAACTATTCACTTTTATTTATACACCAGATTGTTCTAATTTATCAGGGAATCATTTATAGAAACTGGGAAAATCCAGAGTTTTTACTGTACAGATTTTGTAGATTTTTTTTCTCCAGTAATCATATATTTCTATGTATTTTATATGAGTACACAAATATATATACCCATTTCTACTCAACTATACCTGGCATTCATTTTCTCCTATGCATTTTCTTGATGTACAATTTTGAAAAACAACTTCCTTTAATAGATTTCATGAAATACAACTTAACAGAACACATGTTTCTATCAGTAAAATAAAATCTTTGAGTCACAGATGAGTCCTATTGAATTCATGGACAAGTCCATGCAGTTTCTCAGCAGCATCATGGAAGTGGTTTGCTGTTGCCTCCCTTAAAACATTTGGCCATTTTTTAGTCCATCATATGGACAACTCTGATGATTTCCAAATCAAATGCTAACCAAGTTTGATATTGCCCAAAATTAGTAATGATCAGTTAAAAACTACTATCTAGTCGGGCTTCTTCTATAAAGATTTCCTGATGTTTGTAACGGCCCTGTCACACAGCCCAACGGATGCAAAACGGACACAACGGACGAGCAAAATGTTCCATTCGTTGTCATCCGCTCTCAGAAGGGGCAAAAATTTGCATAACCGGAGCAGATAACACGGACGGGGGGAGGAAGGGATGAAGCGATGGCGGAATGGAAGCCCAGCGGATGGAAGCGGATGGGATGGGATGGCACATCCGCTAGGCTTCCGGGGGACCTCAGCAAGAGCGGATGCAGAACGGATACAGCGGATTCACAGCGGACCCACAGCGGATGAGCGGATGCACAGTGGATGAAGCGGATGCACAGCGGATGCACAGCGGAAGCCTAGCGGATGCCGAGCATTAATTGCGCATGCGGGGAGGACGCATTTGCATCAGCCCCCGCGGATATAACGGAAGCAGCTGGAAGCAGGGTCGCCCTCAGAGGAAAGACCTGCTTCCAGACACATCGACTGCCTTGCCTGTCCTGCCTGCATGTCTGCCTGCCAGCCTTGCTGCCAGCCTTGGCTGCCAGCTCTGCTACCAGCTGCTGCTTAGCCTCCCTGCACCTTGCTGTCTGCCTCCTGCCCAGCCTTGCTGCCAGCCTCCCTGCCACGCCTGCTGTTGCTCCTCTGCCTAGCCTTGCTGTCTGCCTGCCTGCCAGCCTTGCTGCAGCCAGTCTGGCCTGCCACCTTGCTGCCGCCTGCCTGCAAGCCTTGGTTCATGCTCTGCTGCCTAGCTTTCCTGCCAGCCTTTGCTGGCTGCCTCCCTGCCATCCTTCCTGCCAGCCTTGGTGCCACCTTCCTGCCAGCCTTGGTGCCTGCCTGCCAGCCTACCTGCCAGCCTTCCTGCCAGCCTTTGGTGGCCTGCCTGCCTGCAAGCCTTGCTGCCTGCCAGCCTGCCAGCCTTCCTGCAGCCTTGGTGCCTTCCTCCTGCAAGCCTTCCTGCCAGCCTTGGTTTCCAGCCAGCCTCCCTGCCAGCCAGCAACCCCACAACCATGCTGAAGCACAGCAAGCCTCAGCCATCTGCTGCCAGCCTTGCAAGAGGGCAGGGTTACCATCCCGCCCCTGCCCTGACTCTGGTTCTGCTGGGCTTCTGCAGCACGGGCTCGCTCTTCTGGGCTGGGGCTTTCTGCTGCTTTTGGAGGAGTTGATGACAAGCACTCCAGCACAGCCACCTCCACAGCACTGCACCCTTCACCCCTGAGACTGAGTGACCAAGAGGCGTGTAGAGACTCATTTTTGTCTTATAGCTTACTTGTTAATAAAGTCTATTTTTGATTTACACCTTGCTTCATTTCTTTTTTTCATAAAGTCTTGGTGAAACTTTTAGAAATGGTTTTAAGCCTTGCATGCTTGTGGGATGGGTTAAGCATAGCAGTGGGATGGGTTGAGATAGCCTGTGGAATGGCAGGGATACCTTTGGATGGGTAATAGCTGTGGATAGATAAACCTCCAGTGCAAGCATAGTGGGACTGTATGGTCCACCCTCCCAGGTGCCACACCTATGGCCCTTTATTATCATATAACAATGTAGTCATTGATCCACACATTTCAACATAAACACAACTCTTTCTTAAATGCCTGTTCTTGTTGGGCCAACTCAACATACATGGCAAATCTCATGAGACAGGCTGAAGGAAGCATCCCATCTAAGCATCTATCATCCATATCTTGCCACTTCCACTCGCTCCAGCTGGGCAGTTGCAGCCAGTGTTTCAGGAGTTTGCGCTGCTTCTTCCCTTCATGTGAGGCTGTTGGGCCTTGCACATCCTCAGTGTCTATCAGGTTTCGCCCTTCCGCCTCAATTCCCAGGCTCCATGTCCCAATTGCCTGTTGGAGGTCCACGAGCCTGTTCTGCAAAGACCGGGTAGCGGGTGCGCATAGATTGTGCAGGATGCAGCAAGCTTCCATGATCGTCCTCACAGTCTCTGGCGATGCTGTATGGTTGTGAGAAGTACCTGGAACCTGTTGGCGCTAGGATGCAAAAGCGTTCTCCCCACACCCGCCTTGCCCTGGACAGCCTGTAGTTGAAGATCCTCTCTTCACGGGTGAGGAGTCTGGAAGTGGTAGGGTCTTCATGAGGTAGATTCTGAGGAGAACAGGCGTCATCCCCTACGATGAAGTAGGGCACATTCTTGCGTGTCGTTGGGCAGTGGGTCTGGATTGGGAAGCCCACGATGAGTTGCGTTCCAGCTCCTCTTGAGGTGACTGGCGTTGTATACCCTGGGCATCTGATAGATGAGCCGTTGCCTGAAGCATCGATGTACATGAACTTGTGTAGTCAGCATTGGACCACTGTGAGAGGATGATGCTGAAGAAGCCCTTGTAGTTGAAATAAGTGGACCCCGACTTGCGCTGGCGCTTTGCAGGCCACGTGCTTGCCATAGATGGCTCCAACAGTGTGTGGGAAGTCCCACCTTCTGATACGACTGCTCTGCAACTTTCTTCCATCCTTCTTCAGTGGAGGGGCACTAGAGGAAGCTCCTCAGGTATTCTTCGATGATGGCCTGCATCACTTCTCTGACCACATGCCTGATGTGTTGGGTGGCACCCTCCAACCGTACTGCATGCTGCTGTATGTGGTCCCTGAGGCAGGTGGCACAGAGTGAGTGCCACCTTGAGCCAGGTTCCAGGCGTGGGCTGGAAGTTGGTGTTTGCCTTTGGTCAACCTGGGTGTCAGCCACTGCACAAGTTTTTCAAACATGGCTGGAGCAATCCTCATGAAGTTCTGTGGAATGCCGAGTGTCTTCGCTCTCTGAGCTCCACCATCGCTTTGTTGTACAGTCCGTCCTCGTGCTCTTCTGGAAGAACCATCTTTGTACCCAGACGCTTCTTGGCGCGCCCTTTTTCTTCCCGTAGTAGAGTTCACAAGAGCCTGTAGATGGCTTTGCACTGTTGCAGAAGGATGGTGGCTGCCAAAAGGATTGTGTTACGATCCACGGTGGACATGACTGGATGCTGTGGAAGAGGAAGTGGCAGATGAAGGCTGGAAGAAGTCCGCACCGCAGGGCTGCTGTTCTGAAAGTGAGATCCAGATGTGTTCTTCCTCTTTTATAGGCAGTATAGGTGTTCCTTTGCATCCTCTAGGATTCCTCTAGGCATCCTCTAGGCATCCTCTAGGCATCCTGTTAGACATCTCTAATATCCGAGATTGGTCCCTCTGTGAACGTTTTTTTCTGTTTTACATGCTTTGTTTCCGTGCTGCATCTGCTAAGCATCCGTCTGCATCTTTTCCACGTCCGTTCCGCTTCCCAGCTGCGTCCGAGCGGATAGCGAGTTGTGCGGATGCAGTGATGGATGCCTAGCGGATTATAGCGGATGCGTAACGGATGCTGAAGCGATGCATAGCGGATGCATGGCGGATGCAGAATGGACGAATTGGATACATTTTCCGCACAAAGTTTTGAGCAGCTCAAAACTTTCTGAGCGGATGAAACGTAATAACGGATGCTGGACGGATAGAGAGGAAGCAAAATGGAGGCAGTGAGTACATCGCATTAACCAACGGATGGCAAGCTTTTTTGTCCATTTTACATCCTCTTTGCATCCGTTGGTGCAGTGTGACGGGGCTTTAACTGCTCATAGTGACCAGGTGGCCAAGACAAAATTTATTTTTAATATTTCTGCACTAGTTTATAATGTAAGGTCCAATTACAAAAAAAAAAACTTAAACAAAATATTTTTAACTTTCTTCCTTGGAAGATGGGGCTAAAGGAACACATGAAATGGTTGGCTGGATAGTTATTTGATTTAAAAATTCTTTAAAAAAGAGGGCTTGGAAAAATGAGATCCAAAAGGTGTAGAAAGTACTACATAAATTCAGCTTGTTAAGCCCATGTCACATCTGCACCAACGATGGAAAGAGGATGTAAAAACAGAGAGAAACACTTGCCATCCATTTGTTAACGCTATTCATCCGTTCTGTACTCACTGTCTCCGTTTTTCATCTCTCTATCTGTCCAGCATCCATCGACTGAGGTTCCATCCAGTTAAAAATGTTTTGAGCTGCTCAAAACTTTTTGGGCAGAAAAATGTATCCAACGTGTCCCATTCTGCATGCCAGCTAGGCATACGGGGAACATCCGTTCTGCATCCGTCGTCATCCATTATGTGTCTGCTTAATCCGCTAGGCATCCGCTGTGCATCGTGAACTCAAATCCGCTCCAGCGGAAAATGGACACAGGGAAGAAGAGAAACGGATGCGAACGGATGCGCAGCGTTAGTAGCACGGACGGAGAAAAGATAAAGCAGATGCAGCTGGCTACAAGCATTTAAAACGGAAAAAACGTTTTGCAGAGGGGACCTATCTTGGATATTTAGGATGTCTGCAGGATGCTAGAGGATGCAAAAGGACACCTAGTGGATAAACCTATATTGCTATAAAAAGCGGGAGGAAACTTACTTGGATCTCACTTTCAGTCAGCAGCCCTGCTGTGCAGCACTCTGTGCAGCCTTCAATCTGGCTCTTGCTCTTCCACAGCATCCATTGATGTCCACCATGGATCGTAACACAGTCCTTTTGGTAGCCACCATCGTTCTGCACAGTGCGAAGCCATCTACAGGCTCTTTCAGCTGTTCTAACGGGAAGAAAAGGAGGTGGCCAAGAAGTGTCTGGGTTTGAAAGATGGATGAGGAAGCTGAGTACGGACTGTACAACAAGCTGATGGTGGTGCTGAGGAACGAAGACCCTCATGCATTCCGAACTTCTATTAGGATGCCTCCAGCCATTGTTTGACGAAGTTGTGGAGTGGCTGAGACCAGGTTACACCAACCAGAGCACCAACTTCCGGCCCAGCCTGGACCCTGGGCTCAAGGTGGCACTGACTCTGTGCCACCTGGCCTCAGGGACCACCTACAGGAGGCATGCAGTACGGCTGGAGGGTGCCACACAACACCATCAGAGAATGGTGCAGCCCATGCATCAAGAATACCTGGAGGAGCTCCTCCAGTGCCCCACACTGAAGAAGGATGGAAGAAAGTTGCAGAGAATGATATCAGAGGTGGAACTTCCCCAGGTATACAACACCAGTCACCTCAAGGAGAGGCTGGAATACAACCTCATCATGGCTCCTTCCCAGATCCAAACCCTGCCCAATGACACACAAGATGTGCCCTACTTCATCGTGGGGGATGACGCCTTCCCCTCAAACAGAACTACCTCATGAAGCCCTACACTTCTAGACTCCTCACCCCGTGAAGAGAGGATCTTCAACTACAGGCTTGTAGGGCAAGGCGGGTGGTGGAGAACGCTTTGGCATCCTGGCCAACAGGTTCCAGGTAACTTCTCACAACCATGCGGCATTGCCCAGAGACCGTGAGGAGCGATCTCCCCGTTTCCTTCCCATGGTGTGTTGGGTTGCTGGCTGGCTGGCTGGCTGGCTGCTGGCAAGCTGTGTCTGGAAGCAGGTCTTTCCTCTGAATGGTGACGCTGTCTTGCGCGGCTGCTTCCCTTTATATCACGGGGCTGATGCATGCATCCCTCCCCATGCGCAGTGAACGCTAGGCATCCGCTAGGCATCCACTTCATCCACTTGGCATCCCGCTGTGCATCCGCTCTATCCACTCGGCATCCGCTCTGCATCCGCTCTTTGCCGTTCCGCGTCTGCTTTGCTTTGCTCCCCGGAAGCCTCGCGGATGTGCCATCCACTTCCATCCAGCTTCCATCCGCTAGGCTTACTGTGGAGTACTGCTCCCATCCACCCTACGTCTCCCCCGTCCATTCCTTTCATGTTGTCCGCTCTGGTTATGCAAATTCGGGGCACTTTTGAGAGTGGAATAACAACGGATGGAAACATTTTGCTCATCCGCTGTGTCCTTTTTACAAACGTTTTGGCTCCCGTCGCCCAGTGTCACAGGGCTTTAGTTAAACCTAATGTGCCACAAACAATCTTAATGTACTTTTTGGTTGAGTAAGTGAGCATAATCCTTCCAAGGTTTAATTGCACAAACCAGACCTTATTAGTCTTTGGATAGTTGCATCAGGGCAAGAGTTTCTAGTTGCAATGCTGTAAAATCAAATACCTGGCAAAGGAGTCTATTGAAGCACAAAACTCAGATAAGCAAATCTTCACCAATAATAAGAAAACTAATTTGTCGTTCGCAAACACCCTTCCCTTTTCCTCTTGTTTGTTCCTATTTGGGGGGGGGCGGGCATCAGCAATCCCACCATTGTGCCTTTTCTTCTGAGTCAACCTCTTTTCCTTAGTTATTCCCTTCTCCTGACAGCTCTGGACATATGTGCATCTGGAACAGGCTCCAGCTGTTCTTCTTCCACACTTATCTCTGACTCTGAAGGCAGCTAATAAATGTCAGACAGCCCTGGCCCCCTCTCTACCTCTGACACAGAACACCCATCAGAGTCTTCCCCAGACTCCAGGACTGCCCCAAATTTCTCCCCAACCTCCTCACTGTCTGAGTCTGCCACCAGCTTCTCTGGCAGCTGGTGGGCCACAACAAAAAGAAACATGCCAGTAGTTTGGGGAGTGGCATCAAACTGGCTACACCCATCCAGTCAGCCACTCCCACCCATTCAACCACAGCCCTGATGCGGCCCTCAATGAAATTCAGTTTGACATCCCTGCTTTAAAGGATTCTCAACAAACCAGTTTAGAGTCCTTGAAGAGCCATTGTCATAAGGTAGACAATAAAAGTGGGTGAAAAGTGTTTGTATGCCAAAAGCAATAGATCATTTTCCAGTATGTGCTATTTTCTTAAAAATAATGTCAGCAACAACAGCAAAATTACATTAATGTGCTAAATGTTTCTTGCTATTTTTGTTAATTCACATATCATATTTTGGAGGGTTTTGTCAAGGTTGCTTAACTTAGCCATAATGTGAAAATAATAAAATAAAATGAAATGAAATGAAATGAAATGAAATGAAATGAAATGAAATGAAATGAAATGAAATGAAATAAAATAAAATAAAATAATAATAATATACTATAGGGAGGAGACACAGATAGAAAAAGGATTCACTAACTTAGTGCATGTTAGAGATTACTTCCTGGGTACCGAAACATTCACTGGATAGTCAGGTAAGTTATTGTGCTCATTAAATTGCACCACCAAGAAGTCAACAATGATTCAGCAAAATGGTTTTGTTTGTATAGTAGAGTAGACGTCTGATAGATTTCTAGTCAAACATTTATGGCTAAATGGATGAAGATTTTAACATCCCAGCCTAATAAAAAAACCTCATACTGTGTGATTAAATAAGAGGGAAAGCCGTAAAAAAAAGGAAGTGTAATGATGGTAACATGTAGGTCAGTTACAACTTAATTGTCATTGCACTTCATTGCGAACATATCAATTCTCTGCTGCTTAGTTGAGCAGAAAACAACAACTTAGTGTGTACAGTCAGCGTACTGTCTCTGTCCAACCCCCACTTCCATCACCTGCTTCCGATGACTTCCTTAACAGCCACATGAAGGCTTTCTGCTTTAATAGGATAATCTTGATGAAAGCTCCTGCTGATTGTGGCCTCCCTTTGCTCAATGCATCAGTGATCAGTAAATTTGCTTCATGCTTGGCACAGATGCTAAAATTAGATTTTGTTTGCATTACAACTTTCCGGACTCCCACCACAAAAAAACACCTGCCTGGAGATTTAGACTGTTTTGCTTTAATACTTGAAAGAAGGATAGTCCTGCAGACAATGTCCTGACTTGTTGCATTGAAAGAGCACAAGTAAATAGCCCTAGCGATAATAATAACAACAAATATTATTATTCTAAATTCTAATGACTTTCTTGTCTTGATTTGTCTAATGACTTTCTTGCGTAGGAAGAATGTCCAGATTTTGAAATCACATAATTACATGGCCATTGTAGATCATAGAGGACCAAAAGAACAATCTTTCTATATTCCTCTCTTATTCTCAGTATTTGTGTGTGTGTAATATGTGTGGGCATGCCATGCACATAAGAATTTTTAGATAAATATTGCCAGTGTTGTTATATGTATGTTATGTATCTATATAAAATATTTTAAAGTTTTCAAGAAGAGACTAGACTGCCATCTGTCGGAAATGGTTTAGGGTCTGTCTGCTTGGGAGTTTGGACGATGACTTACAAGATCTCTTCCAACTCTGTTAATCTGTAAAAAATAGTAAAGTATATAAGTAGCCATATTTTCCATATTTATCCTCTTCCTCCCTCTTATATACTCTTTTCCTCAAACCTATACGATGAACCAAAACTAAATTTCAAGACTGTATTACAAGCTAATTCTTATGTAACTAATAGTAAATGTGATCACACTAGGCTATTATCTCAGGACTGTAGTAAACTAAAATCTCTTATTGAATACTCGGTTCCTGGTGCCTCATCCATACAGTTTTCTTGGCAACAGTAAGAAAATTTTACCATTTTCCAAGGATTCTTTAAAAAATATTCTAGCCTATTTTCTGGGTTTTCTCACTGAAGTAATAACTTCATCTGATCCTGTTTAATTTCTTACCCCAAGCAAGGTTCCTCACGTGCTGCCACTAGCTTATTTAGGACCCTGGGTAATCTTTAATGTGAAGTAGTGACTTTAATACCATGTGCTGTAATGCTTGTATGGGCAATCAGGATTTATAATAAAGTTGTTGTTTCTTTTACAGATGTACACATTTTACCACTTTAAAAATAAATTTTAATGTAAAGTGTGGATATTAGAGATCCCTACGTAAACTGTTTTGAACTCCTGGAAGAATGGTAGAAATCAAGTCACTCAATGAATAGAATGAGGGAAAACGTTAAATTCTCATCTAGTCTTCTAGTTATGACCCCTTCTTCTATGATCATAGATTGTATTGGCTAGCAAGATGATACCTGAACTCCATAACAAATATGGGAACACTGTAATTGACAGGATCTATACAGGAGCCTATTTTGGTTTTGAGGTGAATTTGATATGGTAGAATGCAGTCAAAAATTACTGGAGGGAAAGGCCTTTTCATGGAGAACAAAGAGTCAGAGAAGCTTGGAATTTTTGATATGCAGGAAAAGAGTGAAGATGGATCATCCCGAGCAGTTCACAGGGAATTTCTAATACTTTATTTTCTTTTTGGCCCCAAAATAAGCACTAGGGCTTATTTTCTGAGGAGGTCTTATTTCCCCCCCCCCCCAATGTATGGAGGCCACTTCTTTTGTTTGCTGCAGTGGAGCAGAAGGTGGGGTGGAGTCGCCCCATGTGCCTGTACCAGCTTACCACAGCCCCCAGCAGCCAGACCACCCAGACCCCAACACCCAGACCCCATCAGAGTGCAGCACTAGCACACCACTTGGCCTCCTGCTCCATTTCTGCAAGCAGACAGAAAGTGGGCCAGAGGAGAAGTGGGCTCCTGCTGCATATGGCAACTGGTACTTGCTGCTGTGAGGCAGATGTTGGGGCATGGATAACTGAGGGACCTGAGATAAGCTGGTGCAGGATGCATGGGGTTCCATCATCACCTGCCCACCTCATTGCCGCGGCACTGCGAGCAACCAGACAGATGCAAAAAAAAAAAAAAAACCTCAAAAACCATACTATGGCTTATTTTTGGAATAAGTCTTATTTTTTGGGGGGGGAGGGTAGTTATGCAGATTGTTGCCTTAATCTGACAAGAGTTTTGTCTATAATTGAACTCCAATAAAGGAACTACTCTGAAATAACTATTTCTGCCATTTTTGGTTCATTCAGCCTGACATTACAGCTTGTTTAAATACAAATATACCTCTGTGGTTTGTCCAAATACAAATGTGACACTGTATTAAGTGATACTCCATGTATTCAAGTGTTACACCTGAATGCAATCTATTCCAAACTAAGAAGGATTTGTAAAGATCATAAATAGTTAATTTCAAATTTATAAGATAAATCCATGCAATGTCATTGGGAAATATTTCTTTATTTTATTTAAATGATTTATATGGCTGTCCCTCTCACCAAAGTTACTCTGGGCAGCATAAATGGATTAAAACATTTGGCACAAGTTTGAAAATATTTTTTATTTTATTTTAATTTTTGATTGAGAGCCACCCAGAGTTTGTTATAAGATAGAGGACTATATAAATGTTTTAAATAAATGAATAAAACACACAATATAACTTACAAACCATGTGCCCAAATTTAAAAGAGCAGCAGAGCTTACCTAACTTCCTGGACAAGGGCCTGTAGAAAAGCAGAAGTAACACTGATATTTTAGATTTTTTTTTTAAAAAAAAGCTGGGTAATTATATGTTCAGTTCTGCAACTTTGCAAGAGTGCAAGTTTCCTTTTGTGAATCATTAAGCCAATGAATAAATTTCCCTGGTGGACTAGAATGAGTTTTTAGTTTTATTTACCTTTTTGTTCTTACTGCCATATCACCTTTTTAAAAATCAAATAATTTTACACACATGTGTGTGTGGGCGCATAGACACACATGTAGGATTGCATACTTAATAATAAAACTTGCATGATATATCTGTGAGCTATGTGGCTTTACAGATGTGCAATGAAAAAAAAAATCTTTTAAAAAGCTTGTTCTTGGATTTCCTGGCTGTACCTGTCTTCCCTCATGAGGACTTAATTTTAATAAGAGCAGGAAAGATGGGGCAAAACACATTCCACAACTTTAATTCACTTCCATTAATAAGAATGATAAGGTCACTTGATGTCACTGGCCTGGAACCACTGAATAGCACAGGGAAACTAAGGGGACTGCAAAAACAGTAGAATAATTGTGTGGGGGGGGAAGAATGGGGAAGCTAGAGGAAATAGTGCAGGGGATGGTTTGAGGTTGCATTGTGTGCTGTGTGTGGAAACCAAACCTCAGAAAATCAGGGTAGTACAGTGGTACCAACCTACCTCCTCAAGTTGTGATAAAATGTACAAAGAGGGAAAGTTGTATGGTTCTTTTAGGCTTCTAAGAAGATTTATTTATTTATTTATTTATTCATTCGTTCATTTGTTTATTTAGTTATTTTAAAAAAGTTAATTAAATAAGTCAGGCTGCCATGGCAGCTTAGCCTGAGCTTCATCTTTAATGTTCTTTGGAACCCAGATCAGTGGTGACTTCTGTATCACAGTACTGTACACTTTTGTTAATCTACCTAATTCCTTCAAGAATGTAGATATGACCAGCTTAACCATTCTAGTGCACAAAGAAAGCAAATAATGCTTTTCTCCAGCAGCTGCACTTGACAGTATTCCATACCTATATCAGATTGTGAAATAAATTTAGGTAGCTCATTAGATTCATGACTGATGAGAATGGAAGGAGAATGTGAAGTTACCCACTGACATTCATGCTTCCTCGTTGCTTTCAAATATCATCTCTTGTGCTGCTTTAGTTTTCAAGCACCTGAACCATGGGCTTTGACATCCATATTGTGGGGTCCCTTGCAGTACCTTATAAATCATCAGGATAAGAAATTCAACGTAAATAACTATTTATGAGCAATTTGAATGTCTTTCCTAGTTATCTATGTTATTGTTTTCTCAGTGCTACACATTTATAACATCTTTCCCCTGACTTCTTGCTGCATGAATAGCAAATGACAAAGAGCACTTTCCTCCTTGTTAATACAGTCCCCTTAATGTTTCTTGAGTCTGTTCCTTATTATGTTCACTTGGACTACATCAGTTTCATTTCACCCAGGTAAGAAGTCACGTGAGATACCACAAGGAGAAGGTTGTAAGATTAATACCTCCTTTGAACCTGAAAAAAAAATGTGCATAAGCATTAAAAAACAAAACAAGGGACCATACAATATGGAAACACGGTGTGCCATGGTGGACCTCTATCTTTAACTGAACTATCTGCCTGCTATTTCTACAACAAGACTACTTTTAAAATCTCATTATTAGCTTCATTAGAGGTGATACTTGCATCAATGGCTAAAGTGGCATCCATAAAATTGGAGAGGTTAATACAGACTTTGCTTTAAAAAAATTAAAAATATGATATGGAATTGAACATGCCATAGCCCAAAGTTTTATGACAACATAATTGGTAGTTAGTGTGAAATTTGTAAGACAAATAGACAACACTAACAGTAACTTTGATTGTCCTCCCTATGTCTCATATTTTTTTACAGCCACCAAAGGGCCTCATTAAAATACGAGTCAGCACCTCAGCGGAAAGAGACAGTACTTAGAATGCCCAAATAGGACAGAAAAATCTGCATTTTGTAAATCTGACATTTTTGATAGATTATACCATGTAAAACCATTGCTTCAGTATCTTATGATAACACTTTAGTTCTTCTTATGAACCAAGCCATTCCTTTGCCATTCAGCTATATGGAAATAGCAAGTCAATCAATTAGATTTAATTCAAATGATATTCATATGTGAATTCCTAGTGTCAGTGATTGTCAATAGCAAACATAAATAAGCATATCTGGTTTAACGGCTTATCCTTTAGGTTATCTGGATGTCAGGACAGTCCAAAGGATCTGCTATATCCTCCTCTGTAAATGAATCTTTCTTACAATCCTGGAAGGATTGGAGGGAGAGAGGGAGCACAGAGTAAGAGAATGTTACATTTATTTATGCTGATGAGATTGGAATGTAGGTTTGTTTGGGCTTTCATTGTGACAGTCTTTACCTCTTCATCTGGATACAGAAATAAATCTTGTTAAATTGGAGCAGTTGCAGATGAAGACAATTCACACAATTCATTGGTGAAATGTGACTTTGACAACTTTAGGACTGCAACATTAAACTGAAAAACCTCTGATTATCCTTTTCTAATCTGTGTCTATTTTATACACTTAAATAAAGTTATAGCATGTCATGAATTTATTCAATATTTCTTATCATATCATATCCTTTGTCACAAGTCTCTAAAACACAGTCTTTCAAACTTTTCATTTTCAAGGGAATTGTTACAAAATCAGCTTGTGTGTCAAAAATCTCACAAAGATGTGCTAAGAAAGAACCATACAACAATTGTCTTAGGACGATGAATGGTAGGGGAAAAAAAAACCCAACCCAATCAGGTTGCACAGTCCAGTTCTGACTCATTATTTACTCATTTTTATTTATCCTTGCCATTTATAATTTGACAATTAATGTTATAGCTGAAACATGTATATTAAGAAAAAGTGTATGCCACAGGTTTGGATGAGTTAAGGGAGGCATGGGAGGGGGGATCACATTTTTGTTTTATTTTATTTTTATAGCCACTCAACAAGTGACTTATGGATGTTTATGTAGTCAAGAAACAGAGTCTATAACACACTGGGGGGCTTAGGCACATGACCAGGTCTTCATGGTTTTGTGAAGGAGTTTAGATTCATTTTTAATCTCTGAGGGGAGAATGTTCTTGAGGAAAAGGGTAGATAAGGCACATCTCCTGGTCCCTATCCATTGACGTTACTTGACTTATAGGACCTGTAACACAAAGGCAAGTTGCCTGGACCAAATTGAACAGGTAGAGTGAATCTGTACCCAAACCTTGAAAGGCTGTAGATATGATGCGCAATGATTTGAATTCCACCTGGAAACACACTGGCATGTTTTGGGAAAATATGCTTTTGTGGCAAAAGCAAACACTATGGAAAAATAAATAAATAGGGACACATGGGTACAAATATATGCATTGACTGGCAAGGGGAAGGCATGGGGAGGCATGATGCAAAAATGGGTCAGTTTAATTGATATTTGGAGGAATTAGAAAGTGACATAATTCAGATTGAAAGACTGACCTGCCCATCCTTCTAGATTGGGTTTAAGTGGAGCAGTTTGTCACTCCCTAAGGACCCAGATAAAGATGGGCTTAGCCTTTCAAACTTTTAATTGAGATTATGACTTAGACCTGGTTTAAGATCATCACACTCTGAAAATTGAAACTGAAAGGTTATGGCATAAAACAACTGTAGTGGTCCCAGTGATTATTGATACACTAGGTGCCGTACCAAAAAATATTGGACAGCATTTAGCAAAGCTGTGCATTGACAAAATATCCATCTATCAATTACAAAAGACCACACTTTGGATCCACACATATACTACACAGATACATAATGACATCCTAGGTTCTTGGAAGGAACTTGATGCATCTGAAGGCCAACACGAACTACAGAATTGGCAGCTGTGATTTCACATTGTTGTTTATAATAATAATGTGTTTGAAAACTATAGAAATAGTGGTGGTAGAGAATACCCAAGAGACTGAGAGTTTAGTGAACTCACCATGTTTCATATTAGATTGACCTGGCAATAAGCTGTGCCCTGGAAATAAGACAAGCCATTTTACCAAATTCAGGAAATGGTTTGGCTGACTTCCAAATCAACCTCATTTCATCTCCACTTCCCCCAGGTCACACTGGAAATCTTCCAAGTTGCTAGTTGTTTGAAGTCTATTTGCAGAATTCCAATTTGGATTTAATTTTGCTGGCTTTGAGTAGCCAATTCCTATGAATGATTTATCACTCAAATAGCGCTCAAGGCTTTCTTTAACTATAAACCCCAGATTTTTTTCACATGGGAATTAAGCATCACGTGCTTCAAAGTTACTAAATTCTTCTCTGTAAATGCTGATATGCACAAGATCCTTTCTTAGCCATTATGTATTCAGTGAGCATTCCTAAAATATTTGAAAAGTGATGACAATAATTGACATCTGATAATACATTTGACAATTGACAGTGAATAACTGACTACATTTGCAAGTTGTACAATGATATTTAATATATGACAAATCTTGACAGCTGAAATTCCAGTAAATAACTATTATATATTCACAGTTTGTGAAGCTGTGGCTTAGATGGATAGATTAGATGATGAAGATAGATAGATAGATAGATAGATAGATAGATAGATAGATAGATAGATAGATAGATGAATGAATAATAGATATCTGATAGCTAGATATAGATGATCGATGGATCGATGGATGAATAGATCATACAGGATCAATTGATGGACTGACAGACAGACAGACAGTACAAATTGAGATTGTGACTCATTAAGAAGGATGCAGAGAATATTTTGGGGATACTTTATCAGGCTTAGCTAGCTCATTTATAACATCCAGTTTCAAATTTCCTCCTACTGATTTATTGAAATATCTTAAATATCTTCCTGGGCAACTGAAATATCTACCTGGGCAACTGAATATAATCAGACTACTAATATCTAAAAGGAATCTATAGAACAAATAGCATCAAATCTGGTGGTATATATATTGGAAACCATGGTTTCTTTATGTTGCCTCTATCCCCTCTTTCCAGTTATGTTTCTCTCTCTATGCCTCTTGGAAAGGGAATCCCCAGGTATGAAATCAAAAGTCCAATGGTGGCTGCAATTGCATAAATAACCTACTTATAACCTACTTTTTTAATGTGCACTGTGTGTGTGACACATATAAAAAAGGGCAGGGCTTGGATCATGACACCACCTTGATTTTTTTTTAGTGCCCATCATGTATGGCAAAGCAGCACTTGCATGGCTGATCACAGTTCGTGAGCAAGCTATGCAAACTTTATTTCTTTGATTATTCCTCACTTTTCAAGCTAGGTATGCATTATGCATTTGGCCCAAGAACCAAAATGAACATCAAACTGCAAAATATGGAAATCCAGAGTTAAAGCAAGCTAAAAATAAGTGAATGAATAAACTGCACAAGCAGTAAAAGAAGGTTCCAGAAGATTTTCAGCAATGAAAAATGATTTAAAAAATAAATAAAGAGATGATCCTTTGAAAGGGAATTATAAATTTCAATCATCTACATTTTACAGATTTAACAGATAGTCAGAGTTGGAAGGGACCTTGTAGGTCATCTAGTCCAACCCCCCGCCCAAACGGGAGACCCTACACCGGTTCTGACAGATGGGAATCCAATCTCTTCTTGAAAGTCTCAAGTTGATGGCGCTCCCACAAATTTCTGAGGGCAAGCTGTTCCATTGGTTGATTGTTCTCACTGTCAGAAAGTTTCTCCTGATTTCCAGGTTAAATCTCTCCTTGTACAGTTTCCATCCATTATTCCTTGTCTGGCCACAGGTGCTTTAGAAAATAGCTTGATCCCTTCCTCTCTGTGGCAGCCCTTCAAATATTGGAAGACCATTATCATGTCTCCCTGGTCCTTCTCTTTACGAGACTAGCCAAGCCCAGTTCCTGCAATTGTTTGTTGTATTGTTTACCCCCAGTCCCCCTAATCATCCTGATTGCTCTTCTCTCAACATTATCTTTTTTATAATGTGGTGACCAAACTGGATGCAGTACTCTAAGTGTGGTTCTTACTAAGGCTTTATTAGAGTGGTATTTAGTACTTCCTTGATCTTGATTGTTTATATCTCTGCTAATACAACTTAAGGCCCTGTCACACTGCCCCACGGATGCAAAACATTTGTAAAAAGGACACAGCGGACGAGAAAAATGTTCCATCCATTGTTATTCGCTCTCAAAAGGGCAAAAATTTGCATAACCAGAGCGGATAACAGGAAAGGAACGGACGGGGGGAGGACACAGAGCGGATGGAAACAGATGGGAACGGAAGCATCCTTTTGCATCCTCCAGGCATCCTCTAGACATGCTTAATATCCGAGATAGGTCCCCTCTGCGAACGTTTTTTTCTGTTTTAAATGCTTTCTTGCATGCTGCATCTGCTTTCATCCTTTCCCCATCCGTGCTACTCAACGCTGCACGTCCGTTTCCGCGTCCGTTCCGCTTCCTCCCTGCGTCCGGGTTACCGCTGGAGCGGATTCGAGTTGCGCGGATGCACAGCGGATGCCTAGCGGATATAGCAGATGCGTAATGGATGCAGAACGGATGTCCCTCGTATTGCCTAGCAGATGCAGAACGGATGCGTTTGATACATTTTCCGCTCAAAAGTTTGAGCAGCTCAAAACCTTTTGAGCGGATGAAATGTCAATAGACGGATGCTGGACGGATAGAGAGGGAAGCAAAAACGGAGGCAGTGAGTTACAGAACGGAAGCATCGCGTTAACCAACGGATGGTAAGTGTTTTTCTCCGTTTTACATCCTCTTTCCATCCGTTGCTGCAGTTTGACAGGGGCTTTAGGATTATATTAGCTTTTTTGGCAGCTGCTGCACACTGCTGGTTCATATTTAGCTGGTTGTCCACTAAGACTCCAAGTCCCCTCTCATTAAAAAAGCTCTTGCTCTTATATGGTGAACATCTATATGAATGTTATGAATGAACCTGGCTGGCAAGAACAAAAATATATTAATAAGCTGAAAATATTTGGTAATAGTCAAGAAGATAAGTGAACAATCATTTTGTGGGTGTCCTGAAAATAAACAGAAGCAGCCTTCCAGGAATATAAAACCACATTGGGGCTAGGGCTTATCTTCTTCCCCTGACCCTGCCCTCAGCCAGGGAATTGAGTTAAGATGTGCCGAGGTGAGAGTAAGAATATAAACATTTTTTAAGAGAAGCAAAGAAGCAGAGAATTGTTGCCTTTGCTAGAAGCATCTTTGTTACAGACTTTTGAAAACCTGATGCAGAACAATGGATGCTCTATTTTAGCATTATATTTGCTTATCTTTGGACTTTTGCTTTTTTCCCCTTTAGGGAATGAAACATCAACCCCACCCACACAAAGCCTTAAATTTCAGGCATACTGACCTTCACCTGCATGAAAAACAGTATTCCTTGGAAGTGTGTAACAATGTCATTGTAATTTAGAAGGCAAAAAACAAGCACCAGCTGAAGGTTATTAACTACTGGTAAGGTATATAAAAGGCACTACAGACAAAATCAGCAAGATCCTCCAAAAACACAACATTAAAACAGCATTCTGCACAAACA
>BHFT01026489.1:0-10334 GCA_004320025.1 Laticauda laticaudata
ATTCATAACTATGTTTTTACTTATATCTATTATCTTGTAAGCAATTGACAAACCAAATAAAATAAAAATAAAATAAATGTGTCACTCAATGCTCTACTTCTTGCTTGATCTACATCATACCTCCACTACAAACAATTTCAAATGGATACAGCACAGCAACATGGGAAATGTGTGAACCTATGCAAAGAATATAAGGTTTATGACAATGGTTGCATCCAGCCCCACAAATGCTAGGAAAAGTAGGCACACCCTCCCTTAACGAAAATTGGAGAAAAAGATAAAGTCAGATGAAAATCTTGGAGGAATCATTCTCATTTTTTAAAAGTTCATGTCATACCAGGAAGTAAGGAAATGAGATGTATCAGTTTCCAAATCATGCTAGACTTTAATTCTGCCACTTCTTGGGGAATGAACACATTCCTTAATGTCCATTGTGTTCTCTTACCACTATCCATTCAAAAGAATGAACATGTTCTTCCCAAAGATGCTTTTTCAAAGGCAACCGGAGTTTGTTTTTCCTTGAAGATGTTTTGCTTCTCATCCAATAAGCTTTTTCAGTTCTGAAGTGTCTTGGATGAGAAGTGAATGTCTTCAAGGAAAAACAGTTGCCTTTTTCAAAAAGTGCCTTTGGGACAACCATGACCTGGAAGACTTAGAATCTCCAAAGATGAATATATTCCTCATTAACACTAACTGATTAGCAATATCATTAAATACGGTCATTATTTCTGCTCTAGGCCTCTTGCTTGTCTTAGAGCACATGAATGCAAAATGACATTATTTTCCAAATGTACTGCCTTTTCCATGTGGGCATGTACAGCAGTTTGTGAATGATTCTCTCAATCAGCATTGTTGGAGGAGCACAAGATGAAGATGACCCATTTCTGACCCATTTTCATTTGAAGAAATAAGACATACAAAGAGGAATATTTTTTTGTACTACTTCCAATAAAAATATCAGGATTATTTTTGGAGGCAAGGAGATCCACAGTGTAAACAGGGTTAAAAGCAACAGAAGAATAACAGCTTTGTAGACTACTGAAGCAGAAAACCAGTAGTTCTGAGGAAGGGAAAAGGATGAAAAGATTGCTAGAACCCAATGAAACGACAAAAGTTTTGTATTAATTGATATATTAAGGATATTATTGTCCTGTTAAGGATTCAAGAAATTCAGTCTTACCTTCTTTTGAAATGAACCACTTATTCCTACCTTACTACATAACTCAACCCTAGAATTTTCCAACTCTCCTATTAATCAGTTCAGAGTTTCATGCCTGTAGAAGATGCTGAAATGAACCAACTCGGCAAGTATTTAGCACTGAATTTAGGTAAACCTCTTGTTAGAGGAGCAGATTATTGTGAATCTTTTATGTTCTTTTTCTAGCCCTCAATACACCTCTTGTCTTAATTTGTAGTAAAGTGCTTCAAACTGACATATCACAACAGATGTTGAAAAAAATGGAGAGGGAGGGCTTTCATCAGATAGGATGAAAGGATGATGAGGATGAAAGAAAGAATTAACTTCTTTCTCTCCATCTTCAATAAGTTGGTTTTTTTCCCCTAGAATTTGAGAACAATTGAAGTTTAGACTCAAATTAGAACAATATCCTTGTTGTATTAATGAAATTGTCTCTCCCCAGTTGTTTAAATCTATTTTGAATAAAAAATGATTTTAAAAGTTTAAGTTGGCCCCAGCTCTGATCCAAGCTCTCTCAAGGGATTCATTTCTCTTTTTAAAATCCTTTGTCTGTTTGAAGCCATTATTATCATCATGAAGCGAAATTCAATCAAGTCAATAATATGCATTTTGAGGAATGACTTAGATTTACTTTACAAGTTATTGGTTAATGGGATTCCACTGCTTCCCCTCTTTATTTTACATTCTTCTTGTCAACTGAACAAGTTATTTTTTAAAATTATTTTTGTTCAGCTAAGGATTTCAGAATCAAAGAATCAGTTTTTTTTAGCTTCTTGAAAGTCTGCATCAAGGATTGGTTTTAAAATAATCTTAAACCCATGTCACACAGCACCAACGGATGGAAAGAGGATGTAAAATGGAGAAAACACTTGCCATCCATTGGTTAATGCGAGCATCCATTCTGTACTCACTGCATCCGTTTTTCATACTCTCTATAGTCCAGCATCCGTCTAGTGTGATTTTATCCGCTCAAAAGTTTTGAGCTGCACAAAACTTTTGAGCGGATAAAGTATCCAACGCATCCATTATACATCCACTACGCATACGGGGAACATCCGTTAGACGTCCGTCGTCATCTGTTACGTGTCCACTATATCCACTAGGCATCCGCTGCGCATCTGCGCAACTCACATCTGCTCCAGCAGAAAACGGACACAGGAGGAAGCAAAACGGACACAGAATGGACATGCAGTGTTAGTAGCATGGACGTAGAAAGGATGAAAGTGGATGCAGCTCGCATAGAAAGCATTAAAATGGAAAAAAACGTTCGTATAGGGGATGTATCTCGGATATTTAGGATGTCTGCAGGATGCATGGAGGATGCAAAAGGACACCTAGTGGAAAACCTATATTTCCTATAAAAAGGGGGAGAAATCACCTGGATCTCACTTTCAGTCCAGCACCCTGCTGTGCAGACCTCTTCAGCCTTCATCTTGCTCTTGCTCTTGCTCTTCCACAGCATCGAGTCATCTCCACCATGGATCGTCGCACATTCCTTTTGGTAGCCGCCATCGTTTACAACAGTGTGAAGCCCTCTACAGGCTCTTTCTCCTGTTCTAGCGGAAGAAAAGGAGGCATCCAAGAAGTGTCTGGGTCTGAAGATGGATCGTGGAGAAGAGCCGAGTACGGACTGTATAACAAGCTGATAGTGGAGCTGAAGAACGAAGACACTTGTGCATTCCAGAACTTCATGAGGATGCCACCAGCCATGTTTGACGTAGTTGTGGAGTGTCTGAGACCCAGGTTGATCAAGGCAACCACCCAACTTCTGACCAACCTGGACCCTGGGCTGAAGATGGCACTGACTCTGTGCCACCTGGCCTCTGGGACCAACGTACAGGATCATACAGTAATGCCTGGAGGGTGCCACACAACACCATCAGCATTATGGTCAGAGAAGTGGTGCAGGCCATCATCGAAGAATACCTGGAGTAGCTCCTCCAGTGCCCCTCCACTGAAGAAGGCTGGAAGAAAGTTGCAGAGCAGTGGTATCAAAAGTGGAACTTCCCCCACACACCGTTGGAGCCATCGATGGGAACACGTGGCTTGCAAAGCTCCAGCCAACTCAGGGTCCACTTATCACAACTACAAGGGCTTCTTCAGCAACAATCCTCTTCGCCATGGTCGATGCTGACTACAAGTTCATGTACATCGATCTTCAGGCAACGGGTCATCTTCAATGCCCAGGTATACAATGCCAGTTCACCTCAAGGAGGGGCTGGAACGCAACCTCATCATGGCTTCCCAGATCCAGACCCCTTGCCCACCTCAAGGAGGGGCTGGAACGCAACCTCATCATGGGCTTCCCAGATCCAGACCCCTTGCCTAAGACACACAAGATGTGCCCTACTCATTGTGGGGGATGACGCCTTCTCCCTGAGAACCTACCTCATGAAGCCCCTACACTTCCAGATACCTCACCCGTGAAGAGAGGATCTTCAACTACAGGCTGTCCAGGGCAAGGCGGGTGGGAGAACACCTTTGGCATCCTGGCCAACAGGTTCAGGTACTTCTCACCACCATGCAGCATCGCCCAGAGACCGTGAGGAACATCGTGGAAGCTTGCTGCATCCTGCACAATCTCATGCGCACCCGCTACCCAGTGTTGCAGAACAGGCTCGTGGACCACCAACAAGGCAATGGGGACATGGAGCCTGGTGAATGGAGGCAAGGGCGAAACCTGATAGATACTGTGGATGAAGGCCCCACAGAGCTTCACATGAAGGGAAGAAGCAGCGCAACCTCCTGAAACACTGGTGCAACTCCCCAGCTGGAGCAGTCGAGTGGCAAGACAGGATGGTAGATGCTTAATGCATGCTTCCTTCAGCCTGTCTCATCACACTGATGAGATGTGTGCCATGTATGTTGAGTGGCCCTACAATGAACAGGGCATTTACTAAAGAGTTGTGTTTATGTTGAAATGTGTTGAACAATGTTTAAATTGTTATTGATAATTAAGGGCCATAGGTGTGGCACTGGGAGGGTGGACCATACAATCCACTATGCTTGCACTGGAGGCTTATCTATCCCACTGCTATCCTTACCCATCCACAGCTATTACCCATTCCAAAGGTATCCCTGCCCATCCCACTGCTATCCTTACCACCCACAAGCATGCAAAGGCTAAACCATTTCTAAAAGTTTCCACCAAGACTTTATTTACTAAAAGAACTGAACCAAGTGTGTGAAGCAAAGATAAACTTTATTAATAACAAACTGTAAAAGCAAAATGACCCAAGTAAAGTGTCCCAAGCAAAGATAAAGTCAACAGGTAGCAACCCAGTCTCTGGCCCTCTTCTCAGTCACTCTGAGGCATGCCCATAGTCTCAGGGGTGAAGGGTCCAGGTGTTGTGGAGGTGGCTGCTGCGGAGTGCTGGTCTGAGGCACCATTGGGGTGCCTAGCCCAGAGGACAACAGGGATGGTGTGTGGAGGAAGCTCTCAGAGAGCTGGCTCAGTCCCGTGATGTTGAGAGCCCTTCCTCATGACATGGGGTGTCAGTCCCAAGACCGATGACAGATGTCTGAGGCGCGTGTGGCTGTGGGGTGGAGGAAGGAGGAGTGTAGTGGGGCTGTTGGTTTGCAGCTGAGCGATGTGAGGCATCGGTGGCATACGATGTACCTGTGCCTGGACTGGGAAGGGCTGCCTGTGGTTGCTGGAACTCTGGGTAGCCATAGCCTTGGTAGGTGGGCGCTGTGGAAAGCCTTGGAAGGGCTGTGACATCCCCTGGGGTGGAGAGCAGACCTGGACTGGGTCGGAGCAGGTTCAGTTGGGCCTGGAGGGCTGTGCAAAAGACCTGTGTTCCTATCCTTTATCACCTGGTACTGTGATTTAGACATATCCATGAGGGTCTGGTTGACGTAGTTGAGGAAGGGCTTCCGTTTGAGGATGGTATGTTGGTGTGTACCAGCTGAGAGAGGAGATCTACATTGCTTTTGATCATGTCCCTGATCTCCAGCAGGAGAGTGTGGCTCTGCCCTCCAGTCTGCCTCTCTGCCTGCTTTCTGTGGAGGTGGAGCTGGGGGTGGGGGTGGGTTGGTCTCTGGTGTCAGCACCCTCTCCTTGCTCCCACTGCGTCAGGGAGTCCTCCACGTGCTCCACCACAGGGAGTGCAGCTGTTGGGGGGGTCTCCATTGTGGGGCGCTCCACAGATACCTGCCTGGACACAGGAGCTGACTCTTAGCCAGAAGAGGACTGGTTCTCTGTGGTCTGCCTGAGAGAGAGGGTTGACAGAGGGGCTGCTCCTCAGTGGTGGACCTCACCCTCCAAGAAGCTGCACTTGGCCATCATGTATGTCTCCCGGTTGGTGAGCTTGACCGCGGCCTGGGCAGACTTCTTCAGGTGCAGCTTCCCGTACCAGCTGTGCATGTGCTTCCACCACCCAGGAGGCCTCCGAAGTGTAGCCCAGGCTCTCCGCTTCTCTCTCCAAGCCGTCTGCTTCTGCTTGGTGTTCGATAGAGCCTGTGTCCCTTCCGCCAGAGGTACTCGTTCTCCCTCAGCCATTCGAGCACCTCAACCTCATGTTCCTCTTCAATGGAGTACTGCCTCCTCTCCCTATCGTGCAATTGCCTCTTCCTCCCTCTGGCAGGGCCTTCTGGGCCATCATCAGAAGGGCTTTGAGGTTCTAGGGCTGGTCCACCACACCACCATCAGCAGCAGCAGCAACAGTAGCAGCAGCAAAAGCAGCACCAGCAGCACAGCAGCACCAGGAGCACCAGGAGCAGCACCAGCAGAGTAAGCACCAGCAGAAGCACCAGGAGCAGCACCAGCAGAGTAAGCACCAGCAGAAGCCCCAGCACCAGGAGCAGCACCAGCAGAAGCCCCAGCACCAGCAGAGTCAGCCCAAGCAGCAGAAGCCCCAGCAGAAGCAGAATGAGCACCAGGGGGTGGGATGGTGGCCCTGTCCTTCTTGCCAGGGCTGGCAGGAGTAGGCACAGGCTTCTTCTTCTTCCCATGGTTGTTGGCTGGAGATGTGTGTGGCAGCAGATCTTTCCTCTGAATGGTGACCTGCTTGCGAGCTGAATCCTTTTATATCCATGGGGCTGACACAATGCATCCTCCCCATATGTGCAGAGAATACTTTGCATCCGCTAGGCATCCGCTAGGCTTCCGTGATGCATCCGCTGTATCCGCTCGGCATCCGCTCTTCATCTGCTCCTTCTGCTGCATGTACGTTTCACTGTGCTCCCCGGAAGCCCTGCGATTGTTCATCTGTATCCATCCGCTTCCATCCGCTAGGCTTCCGTGGAGCATCCACTTTTCATCCTGGCTACGTCCTCTCCCCGTCCCTTCCTTTCCGTTGTTGTCCGCTCTGTTTATGCAAATTTGGGGCACTTTTGAGAGCGGATAACAACGGACTGGAACATTTTCTCATCCGCTGTGTCCTTTTTACATACTTTTTGCATCTGTCGGCCTATGTGACAGGCCCTTTAATTTTAATGTTACAAAATTAGGCTGATGTGCTAAGATCTGGGAGGCAGCCAACAGAAAACAAGATTCCTCCAAAGTCAGATTAATTTCATTCTGTCTGAACTTCTATTAATAATCTGGCATTCAGAACTATATGAGGCAAATAAGTTTTTGTGTTCATATAGTATGCTTCACTTAGATACTAAATTTATTTATTGTATAGCTTTATACCACATACTGAATCATACAGTACATTAAAAAATGAGTCTGGATTTGTATACCAAATCACAAAAAACAAACAAACAGTATGAGCAAGAGAGATCAGTGTTTACTCTTTCCCAGGAACCAGAAAGGTTAAGATAAGTGAGCCAATGTCTTTAGAAGCATATTTTCTTTGAAAACAGTGAAAGTTCTACCTCTGCCAATGTTTATTTTCCATCCATCATCTTCCTCTATCCTAATTAACATCTATGAATTTTGTGCCAAATTAGCAGAAGACAAAAAAACCTTAAATGCATTTCATTCATCTTAATTCTCTATAATTTATACATATTCTTCTGTTACATTGCAAATATTTTCCAAAGGAAATGATTTTGACTTGTGCCATTTTCATGTTAATTGCTAAAAAGGTAAAAGGAAGAGAATAAAGAGAAGGAAATACAGTTCCCAAATGTAAAGATTCTTCTTTCATTAAAAAAGAAACCCTGCCCATATTCTTTTGAAATATTACCTTGGGGTTTGTTTGTGATTTTTATCTTTATTATGTTAAATGGATTTTTATAAACCCCCCATCCATGAAATAACAGCAACAACAACAAAAAAGCTTTAATCAGAAATAGAGGAAAGAAGGGAGGGAGGGAGGGAGGGAGGAAGATTGGAAGGAAGGCAGGAAGGCAGGCAGGCAGGCAGGCATCTGGAATTTGGCAAGCATATTCCTTCAGAATAGTCAAATTTTATTTCAGATTTCAACCAAATGTGATTTCCTCTTTAAAGATACCTGACATAAATCTTACTAAAGAAAACAAACAAATGGATTGTCAAATGAATCAACCCAAAATGTTCACTCAGTGCACAAAGGACCAGGCTCAAATGATCCTACTTCAAACCTATGTGAAAATCTAGATCTGTAGAAAAGCTCTAATGTTTCGAAAGGTGGAAGAAAAAGAGGAAGAGGATGACTAGCAGCAGAGTGGGTGGACTCAGTTAGTGTGGCCATGGTTGAACTATTGGAGGAATTGACCAGGTGGACAGATGAACAGATGGACAGATCATCAGAGAGAAATCTATCTATGTATCCCTCAGGGTCCATAGTGACTTGGCAGCACATAATTAATGAATTAAAACTAATCTAAGGGACTAATAATGATTGTAATTCAAGCATCCTATATGAATCAATTGATATAATTCTGTTGTAATTCCTAATCACTCCAAGATGAATGAATATTTTCTAATTATTGGGTTCAAACATAATTTTGTGCTCTTTGCATGCATATGTAGTTCTTAATGAAAATCATGCTCTCAACATAAGGTTTTAAATCATAATTATTAAATTCAAATTAAATGCAAAATATATGAAAGGAAAATGTATTTCAATTTTGTTGTTAAAGCTTAATATAAATATAATATGCACAATTTCAAAATATAATACCCTAGCCATACAATTTTCACAAGGTTGGAAAACATTTGGCCCTGTAGGCCAAAGATCACTGTAGGGCCAAAAGTTTGGAAAACTTTTGACACTATCATTTATTTATCTGACTATCTGTCAATTTAATTTTTTAAAAAATGGTTCTAACATAATCATTAGGATTGATCTCAAGAACTGAATACTTCATAATTCACAGACTTTATCACTTCCTCACTAAAGAAAGTTAACTCTATGGAAAATGGTCTTGTTGATGTTATATTTATGGTGCCTGAATGTAGCCATTTTTTTTTGTTAGAGAGTGTTTTAATGATACATCCTAATAGGAGGAATCCATCATCCCTATTAAAAGAATCTGCCTGAAAATAAATGAAACCAATTAGTAGTAAAAGGCTTGCTCATAAGTAATGTCAAACAAGAACATATGAACCATAGTCTTAAGGCAACTAAAGGAAAATATGTAATTCTACCAAGTTAGGGCAAGATCAGTAAGTCTACAAAGTTTTATAGGGGAAGTATACTAATCCTGGAAAAGTAGTATCTTAGAAGAAAGGCAGTAAGCAACAACTAGTTCACCATTAATTTATATTTGAAAGACAATAATAACTACTGTAGGTATTTTTACTGATAAAATAGTGATCCTCCCCTTTTAAAGAGGACATATGTTGGATAAGATCACCAATAAGCTTTTGGGTAGACCTCTTCCAGAGATCCATCCTGTACAGTAGAGTCCTATTCATGACAGAGTTCAGGAGAACATGGGCTTGGATACAATCATTCTGTGATAATTGTGATATATCTTGTTTCTGGGAGTTTATCTGGTGTCCTTATAATAACATTTTAAAGTGCTATCTAACTATGGTTTTAATTGCCTTTGATTCTGATCATTGATTGGGGTGTTTTGACTTTGTTTTGGTTTTATGGTAATCTGGTGATAGCAATTTTATTTTTCTGTTTGTGTTATATGAATATGTTGTGGCGTATCATATTGCACATTGTATTTTTGTCCCTTTGGGATTTATTAGAATTATTTCAGAGTGGTCTAATCAAACCAGAATTTGGGGAGCAATAATATTTGTAACAAAGAAATCACAAAAAATAATAATAACCCACCTGGGTGTTTTCATGCACCATTGTTAAGAGTTATGGAGAAGCATTGAATTGCTTTAAAAATCTATAACTAGAGTTTAACAAAAAGACTGAATTGATTTTATTTACTGCATTTATATGATATCTTTCTGCAATTTCTTTTGAGGTGCTTTACTGCCTGGCTTTCTCACTTAGGCTTGGCAGTAAATAACAGGCTTCCAGGAGTTCATGGTTTTGCTCAACTGTTCAGCTTGACTTCCCTGAAAACTCTCAGACTAGATTAGACTCTCTGTTGCAGACAAGAATGAAGTCAGACAAAAAATGGGTTTCTTGCTGCCAGTGTGGAGATGCCAAAACTTAAAATTATGGGGATTTAAACTTGAATTGTTTTCTTCCATCCTAATTAACATAGAAGGTGTGTGTCATTTGAAAATCCTGAAATCAAACAATTGTTTATTTACATAATAATCCAAGAGGTCTATCTACTATCTGGAAGTGGTAATTACTGCACTGGCTAGCAATTCACCTTCAAATCCAATTGGAAGTATTGGCTAACATCTATAAAGTTCCACGTAGCTTAACACCTATATACTAATTCTATTCTATGTTTTCTACCAATAGAAACATCTCTCCTATCTAGTTTTGGGTCAAACTATGCAATCAGTTTGGAGCAGTGGTTAAGACATCAGGCAAGAAATTGGGAGATCATGGATTCTAAACTGTAAAGATGTAAAGCCACTTTGGTGTCCTTGGGATAGTCATTCTCTCTCAGTATAATGAAGCAGGGAATGGCAAACCACATCTTGCTGAGAAAACTGCAGGGATCTGTCTAGAGAGTCACCAGGAATCAACATGAGTAGAAAGCAAAACAATGAACTTACCAAATTGGCAGATGATACTAAGCTGATAGGAATAGCTCACACCCAAGAAGATAGGCTCAAGATCCAGATGGATCTTGACAGACTAGAACACTGGGCCATATCTAATAAAATGAA
>BHFT01026491.1:0-31990 GCA_004320025.1 Laticauda laticaudata
AACAACGGATGGAACATTTTGCTCATCCGTTGTGTCCTTTTTGCATCTGTTGGGCAGTGTGACACGGCCTTTAATGATCAAATAATTTCATCATTAATGTGATTCCTATACAGTCAGGCTTTTTGTGAGGCTTTTGCAGAGCAACCTGTGGAAAAAGATTTGCTTGCTTTAATGAGCAGCAGAGATGCTGAGTTCATTCTTGTATGAGTCCCAAAACACTTGCCCCAAATAATTTTTGAAGCAGACACTGTGTGAGTAGCTTTATGCACCAAAATATGCATCTGGGAAGAAATAAAATAGAACATTTTACAGAGGGATTTCTGGAGAAAGGTGGTTGTCTTTAAAAAAAAGGGAACACTTTAGAAGAAAATTGTACTTAGAGAAAAGCCCCAAATACCTGCTCTAATTATATTCATAGTAAAAGAATGAAATATATAGTCTTCTCCCTCTCTCCTCTAGAAAAAATTGCAGCCCATAGCCAGAAGTCTGAAAGAGTGATAGATGCACCTACCAAAAGGTGATTTTTCTATCCAGACATAAAAACTGCAACAGCAGCCATAACAAGTTCCCGCAATTTCTGTTGCAATGAGAAAGAAAAGGAAAGATAAAAATTATCAGAATTATCTGGTATACCTTTAACATGTGCATTGTGCAATATATATCTTTCCACTATAATTATTCAGAACAAGGCATGTTAGCAATGGTATCAAGAAGGAAAGTAGAGAGAAACTATTTATTATTCATTTATAGTTTAGGGCACAATTCAGAATTCCAAAAATGGAGCAATCCTATTTAGATCATTTCATTTTGATCTGATGTCAGATTCAAAGCAAGATGCTGAAAATAGAGTCTCATTCCACTATTCAATTATATAAGAAAATGATGTAGATGGTTTGGGAGTTTTTATCAGCACAAAGTGAAATTTACATTTTTCCTTTTGTAGTCTGTAGCCTTCTAGCTTCTCCTAGATTTTAATAAAATTTCAAGAGATAATAGTGTGGTCTTCCCCTTAGGGCAGGGGCCCAACTCAGAAAACATATCAACCAGGGAGACTGCAGTGGAATGGAGACTAGAAAAAAACAGCAACCTATTTCTTCACAATATATAAAGTAGACACTAGAACCTAAAGAAATTTTACACCACTTAATGGGGAATAGAAACGTCTTTGGACAGCACTGACTCAGTGACCTGGAAACAGAGATGAGCATTATTCTCTATAGTCAGCAACAACTAGCAGAGCCAAATCAACAGGGATACCTTTACCTTAATAGGGAGTAGAAAATCCTTTCTTATAAGATGAGGATAATTGTTGATGGTGATTGGCCATTCTTAAAATAATTTTTAGTGTGCTGAAATTAAGACAACCCTGAGAGAGATACGTCAGATCTGTTACCTAAGCAATCAAGGGACAACATGGTTTAAGTCCAAAACAAGCAGAAAGGATATGAAAGTGACTCAGGCAAACATGTCCCCAATTGACATGAGAAGAGTATAGCACAATCAGACTTGCAAGATTCTGTTACTATACCCAATATTAATACAAGTATAAAATAAAAGTAGTTTTAGCCTTCATGTGAAGCTGATTTCTTGATTTGGTCTACATAGCGACTGACAAATTTCATGAAATTAAATGTTGAAATATGTGTAATTTCATCTCTACAAATATCCTGATGACCAAAATCTATCCCGTTGGAATAAACTTTCCAACCCTGACACCAATGTTCAGGTCATTGAAATATTGCACTAAAAACAAAATAGCTAAAGATAAAAATTATATTATTATATCAACAGCTTTTTCCTTCAATATGTATAGTTATATCAAAAATTAACTGTTGTAGTTTTTCAGGTTTATTTTTTATTTATTTTATTTTTATTTATTATTTATTTATTTTTGTCAATTGCTTACAAGATAATAGGTATAAGCAAAAACATAGTTATGATTACATGGATACATATAAGAAAAATAAAAAAATAAAAGAAACAATAGGTTGTATTATTGTTTTTTTTCTAATGTGTTTATCTGCTTATTTGGGTTTTGATCCCTTGCTCATATTCCCCTGAAAATAGAACCAAATGTATACTACTTCATGGTTATAATATATGCATCTGGCATCATGTTTTAAAGTTTACTAGAAGGGCTTAGATGCAATTGCGGATATTCAGCATACGTTAATATTAAAAATTGTGCTCATGCAGTTTTACAAATATATAGCAGATGTAATACTGGACCAGTGTGACTAAAATAAATGAAATGAGTAAAGACTAATATGTTTGTTTAACTGATTTCTGCCAAGGAGGCTTATAATTTACCAAAACCAAAAAATTAAGTAATGGTCAAAGATATAAGTAATAATAGATGTATTGTCCAGTAGAATTACAAATATAAAATGCAAAGAGGATAGAAGTACTACGGGTTATGGTCTGAGGCTGTGGCTTATAATTCACAATTGAGCACACTAGTGTGGACTGCCAAGAGTTGCAGTTTAATAAATGTCAAATAACAGTGACTGTTCTACTGTAATGGCAGTTAACTGACAACTTATCTTCATATAATTGCTAGAGATCTACATTCCAATTCTTGCTTATTACTGCAAGCCCTTAGAGAAAAAACTATGTATCAATTAATGAACTTCACAGGACTAATATAACTTTAAAAGGGTGAGGGTAGGGGTGGACAGAATGTTAATGATATCTTTGCTTCTAGCAAGAAAAAACTGATAAGATGACAAATAAATGACCTTCTTTTACATAATTATTCATAACTACAATAACAATGGAATGGTAATAAATGTTTGACTTTACACATTGCAAATTATAAGGCAACTAATATTGAATTGCATAAATTCTCTGTATTGGTATTGATTATACATTATTCTATATTTCATCCAGTATAATAGCTCACTTTAGCATGTAGACAGGAAGTCATTTTTAAGCTGTAAACTTAAAAATAATATGATTCTCTAAAGAAGATGATTTCTCAGTAATGTTAAAATACAATTTATTAGTAAAATATGATTGGTTATCTCATCATCATTTAAATTATTTTCAATTATTTTAAATAGACTAGACACAAGAACAGTTTTTTCCCCGAAAGCCATTACTCTGCTAAAGAAATAATTCCCTCAACACTGTTCAACTATTTATAAAGTCTGCACTACAATTCTATTAATCTTCTCATCACTCCTTATCACTCATCCCCTCCCACTTGTGACTATATGACTGTAACTTTGTCACTTGTATTCTTATGATTTATATTGACTGTTTCCCAGTATGATTTGATTACTTATTATATCCTATGATTATTGTTCTGTATATAGAATAGTAGACTCCTAACACAGGATTCTGATTGGCTAAAAAACCTGAATGGGGATTGGTTCAATAGGAACCAATCCAAGAAACCGCTCAAAAGGTGGCAAAACTAAATACCTGTCATTGGCTACAAGCCGGCAGGCAAATCCCTATAAAANTTCTGTTCTGTTCTGTTCTAGGCGGCATAGTTCAAGCCAGAATTTCAAGCCTGGTGATATAGGATATTCTGTTCCCAAACTTCAATAGCCAAAATGGTTGTTTGTCAAATTTATTCAGGTATTCCTCCTCGGCTCACAGCCCCAGTTGAGCCCAAAATTTTCCTTGCTAAGCAAGACAGTGAAATGAATTTTGCTTTGTTTTCCGACCTTTCTTGCCACCATTGAATTGGTACAGTTGTTAAAAGTGAGTAATCTACAATCATTACTTGTCAGAAGGTGATCATGATGTGACCCTGGGACACTGCAACCTATCTAAATACATGCCAGTTGCCAAACATCCAAATTTCAATCACGCGACCATGTGGATGTTGCAACTATCATAAGTGTGATTGTGGTCATAAGGTGCTTTGGTGCTTTTGTTACTTTGGGACGGTCCCCAAGTGAATGGTAGGTTGTAAGTCAAGAACTAGCTACATGCTTCCCCTCTCACTGTCAAATGACTCTGGAGAGCTTGCAACCCCAGAAAGTCTTTAGTTAAATGTCCCTGTTTTGATGGGTAATTTGGTCGGTGTGGTTACTAAAAGAAAAACCATTTTTTACCCAATTCGGGGTGATTTGTCCAGGGTTGGAGAGCACTGCCTTAGAGGAGGAATGGCAGAACCTGCAGAGTTAAAAGAGGGATCAGCCAAGAATCCCTACATAGCCACAACCCTAAGTCCAGACCTTGAATTCCTTTGACTTTTTACTATACTTCCAAGAAGGTGCTTAATTGGGGAGATTTCTGTGCTTAGGATTTTTAGCAATAAATCAATTTAATTGGACCTTCACGGGTAGACCTGGTCTTTCCTGGCTGATGGTTCCTTTTTCCCAGCCAACAGAAAGCAGAACAAATTACTTTCTCTAGTATGTCTATCAGGAGAAGGTTTGTAACAGAGGATGTGTGGAGCTGTCCAGTTTTTTAAACTTTTACCTGAATGTGGAGGGATGCCTGTGTGAGAATTGCTCTAGTTGTGATTTGGGATAATTGCTCCATTGCAAATTTAGATGGTGCTCATAGCCATGAGCTGGACAGCATAACCGAAGAGAGTTGGAAAGGATCTTGGACGTCTCCTAGTCCAGGAGTCGCCAACCTTTTGGACCTCAAGGACTACCAAATTCATAATTTTAAATCCTGTGGACCAGAGACCCTGGGAAAATCAAAAAAAAAAGTCTGCAGGAAAATTCTCCACCCCATTTTCCTACCGATTGATCATTCTTTATTTGGGATCATAGGATACCGTCTCCAGCTCCATTCTCAGGGGAAGAGAGAGACAGAGAGACTTTTGGCTTCATGCAAGGAAAGCAGCAGAAGCCTTTCTTTCTCTGCCCCAAACTCCACCAGAAATGAGTCTTTTGTTACACTTGTTGTGCCAGTGCAGCCTTTTGGAGCAGGGTGCCTTGCAGGGTCCTAAAGACTCATTTCTGGCAGAGTTTGGGGGAGAGAAAGAAAGACTTTGCTGCTTTCCCTGCATGCAGCCAAAAGCAGAAGAAGAAACAAGCAGAAAGAAGCAGCCCGGTGGTCAGGCCAGGTGCATGGGGCGAGTGGGGCAAGTTCCCCACTCCACCCTTTCCCCCCTACCCTCACTACCTTGTGTTGTTTCTTCCCATGGGCCATGTGGGTGGCACAGCCTTGTGTTTCTGCACAGCCTGGATTAATTGCTTTGGGGGTGACATTTTTCTGCGAACCACCAGTGGTCCCCGGCCCACTGGTTGGCAACCACTGTTCTAGTCCAACCCTCTGACCAGCTAGGGCACACCTAGACCACCTTCACTAAGTATATAAATATACTTAAAAAATGGGGGATCTGGTTGGTATTAGGGTCGGAAAACACCAGAAAATCTCAAAACTTTTGTCAACTAAAGAAAAACGGGCACAGCAAACTATTCTAAAAAAATCAATTCAAGGCAGCTGATCTGATCTTGGTATCTTGTATATTTTGGCAAGTATAGAATGTGCATGAATATCAAATTATTTTGTATATTTTCATAAAAGCCCCAGCTGCATGAGGCAATTACTCCTGTTGAAATACGCAGTTAAGTAAGTGTGAATAGCTTATATCCCAATCCAGAAAAAATAGAGCTAAGCCAAATTTTTAGGATTTTTTTTTCTTTTCTTTTTTTACTGTTTTTCCTTAGGAAAAAAAAAAGACCACCTAGCATTCTCTTCTTTCTAGATATTCTTTTCTCCTCCCTTTGGACAAATTCAAAGAAGGGCCTCCCAATTTCTCTGCCCATAAATTTATATACATTTCTTGAGAAATGGCCACAGCTGAGCCAAAATATTTTCCAATGAAACTCAGAGGAGCAAATGGCACCCATTCAAGTCCAGTGTAATTTCACCACCATCCTTTGCCCACCATTTGCCTCTTGAGCCAGAAGTCCCTAAAAATATGCCTTTTAACATATGCCATAAATTATTCAATTTCTAACAATCTGTTGTTTGGTATCAACCAGAAATGGTTGAGAAGGATGCTTCATTTTCCCTGCTATTTTGGCTGGTGCTATAGACAGGATAGCTCTCTAACCCAAGAAACCCCAATCACAGCGGTATGAGCCTAGGACAAAATAATTTCTCTCAGCCTTCCTCAAAACAGTATGGGAGAACTCATTGCAGCCAACTCACCACAGTCAACTCGTGGGACAATTTGCTGCTGATCCAATCTGACAAATTCAAAGCTTTAATGTCAAAGGAACCATGGCCAATGCAGAAATACAAGTGTTACAATGAGTTCTATCAAAAATGTGGTCCCCAACAGTAAAAGTAATTGAATGAATGGATTAATACAGTGTTGAATTGTCTTACAACAAGTTGTCCCATGGCGAATTGGCCATGGCTAGTTGGCCATGCCTAGTTGACTGCATCTAATTGTCCTAAACTCTCTTCAATCTATGACTGGATTGTTGGAATGGAGCTCCCTTGGTTCCTAGTTAATTGTGGGAAATTATTCTAGAGATGACAGTAAATAAAGTGCTTTCACCATTACCATTTTCAGCAACAAATGCAACTCATGTGCTCTTCTGGGACATAAGCAACAGTTGCTGCCAACCATTTGTTTCAGCCAACCATTTGTTCCAGCTTGACCAATGTAGAAACTAATTTATTATAAGCACACTCTCAATGTGATACCACTGAAGGCTTGGAGCTTAAATCCTTTTTAAGTTTTGGATGTTTGGCTCGAGACTCATGATTTAAATGCAGGTAGTTGCCGGAGCCATGGCATCCAGAAGCTTCAATCATTCCAGAAAGCAACACACAAGTATTATGGGCATCCTTCACTGTATCCATGGAACACCTCTATTCTCCAAGTTGCATTGCCTTCAGATAAGCTTCCTGACGCAACTCAAAGTGCTGTATGAAGCTCTACACAATTTAGGATCAGATTACTTGCAGAACTACCTGTTTTCCAGGCAGTTGTCCATCCCACAGGCAGGGGATATACTCCAGATCTCCATACCAGAAGAATGTCATGTTATGTAACTCAGCAGGAATTCCTTTCCCTTTGGAATGATCTTTTCCAGGATACAGTTGGCCTCAACCTGACAAGCCTTCTGAAAGGTGGTTTATCCCAACCATTTTCCTCAAGCCTTGAGATCAGAATGACTGGAATTCCCAGTGTGAACAATTTTAGGAGATGTCAGTTTGGATCTCCTTGGTATTGTTGCATCTTTACTGAAATAAGTATTAGTTGATTTTCTATGGAGATTCTCAGTCATGAAGGCTATAGTTGTCCCAAAGGTGCTTTTTCAAGAGGCAACTGATCTTTCTTGTTTTTCTTTGAAGACATTTCACTTCTCATCCAAGAAGCTTCTTCAGCTCTGACAGGATGGTGGGGAATGGAAGGATGTATAAGCCCTTTCAGTAGTTCCAAGGAAGCTCCACACACATTTGCACTACTCAGGTGACTCTGAGGACAGAGATAAACCTTCCAAGTGGCATCAACAACTCTCTAAAAAGAATGCAAATGACCAGATGTTTGCAAGGAATGTATATTCTTCTATTCCCCATCCAGTCAGAGCTGAAGAAGGTTCTTGGATGAAAAGCAAAAAATCTTCAAAGAAAAACAAGAATGTCCAGTTGCCTCTTCAAAAAGCACCTTTGGGTATTGGTTGATTATGATTTCTTTCTATGGTATCTCTTTTTTTTCCTTTTATTACTCCACCCAGAGTCATGTTTTCTGATTGGGGAGCCCTATAAAAGTTTTAATAAACCGTGTTATCTGCCAGTGAGCTCCAGCTCATCTAAAATTAGTTATGCCACAGGATACCTTCAAGGAAGGAAAATGTTCTCCCTTCTGTATGACAGAGATTTTCCTTTTCATGTACAGTACAATAATGTGCTGAGCCTTGATAACATCTGTTTTTGCATAACGCAAATCATGAGTAGTGAAGGATCATTGCCATATGATACTAAGTGCAAACAGTTGCATGAAAAGGAATAGCTGGAGAAGAAGTTGTTCCTGGAAGCGTAATTGGATTTTTGCAGCTCCTAAAATTATAACTATCAAAGTGAACAGTCAAAAATAAAACATGATGGAGTATCAAATCTGTTATCAATTTTATGGGTAATAACTCTTTGCAAGGAACTCTGGTTAGAACTAGGATTTTATAGAAAATTCACAATGCTTCTTTCACTTGTATACCACTAGATTTGTTCAAGCCTTGCCATGGTAATTTTTTTTCTCCAAACTGATAGATATGTTGGACTATATCTCCTATTATTCTGGTAAATTCTAAAGCATTTTACGTAGTCCTTAACTTATGAATACCATTGAAGGCAGAATTTCCATTGCCGACCAAGATAAATGAGTCATACCTGATTTTATAACCTTTTGTGCCATGGTTGTTAAGCAAACCACCGCAGTTAAGTGAAGCATGCAATTATTAGGCAAATCCGACTTCCCACTCAACTATGCTTGTCAGAAGCCAGCTGGGAAGGTTGAAAATGATGATTACATAACCTCAGGATACTGCAACCATCATAGATAGATGCTAGTTGCCATGTACCTATATTTTGAACACGCAGCTGGGAATGCTGCGATAATCATAAGTGTGAGGTTATAAGTCATGTTTTTATTACCATTTTAACTTTGAACAGTGTGGCATGATGGCTCAGCGGTTAACACAGTGGGCTTGTTGTTTGGAAAGGTTCAAGACCCAAGCTCCCATCCCCACCTAGCTCCTGCCAATCTAGCAGTTCAACAGCATGCAAATGCAAGTAGGTAAATAGGTACCACTTCAGTGGAAAGGTAACGGCACTCCATGACATCATGCTGGCCACATAACCACATAAATGTCTTCAGACAACACTGGCTCAATGGCTTAGAAACAGGGATGAGCACGGTCCCCTAAAGTCGACAGTGAGTAGCAGAATAAAATCTGCAGGCCTCCTTTTAACTTTGAACAGTTGATAAACAAATGGACTGCCCATATAGGGGGTATCTGGGGGAGATTTTCATGGTAGAATGGGGTTTTCAAACAGAGACATTTAACAATGGACCCATCAATCAAGCATCTGAGAGGACTGCAAAAAGGTCTTGTAATAATACTGAAGAAGAAAAAGAATATGATGTTCCATAGATTACTAAACTATTTTCCTTCCTATGAGAGACTATAAGTACACTGTAAAACAGCTGAGGGCACTTTTGTAACATCCAAAAATCGAAATCCTACTCAAGACCACCCGGAAAGTTACAGAACAAGAGAGATGGTTGCAAATTCAGCAATTGCACTGTAATAAGAAAGAAATGCCTGTGTTTTCCCTCACTTGTGTCAATTACCAGGCAAAATGAGTTATATTAAAATGACCGCAAACCAGTGTTACAGATTTTCCATCCTTGAGGCAGGGATGGCACAGAGAGAACCATGCCACTGACTTTTATCTTTCTTGTTTCAATTATAAATTAGTACTGAATGGTAAAAATAACTCATCAAGAGTTTCAGAAGAAGGAAATCCACAGCTGCTGGCTCTTATTAATGTCCTGTCACCTTCTGGAACTTGGGAGGCAGAAATTCAAACAACTGCCAGACAACAGTAAAACACTAGGTTTTCCTCTGCCCTTCTGCTGCCATCTAGTGGTCATCTGGGCTATTGCAGCCCATGAGATGATCCAAATCTTGATGTTTGAGAGAAAAACATCTCACACTTTTAGGTTTATAAATAAAATAATAATCTTGTGTTGCCTATCTTTAACCCTGCTTTATTCTGTCCGCTTGACTTGTGCCTCTTTCAACAAAGCTATTATATGGCAGAATTACTGTATATCTGTAGTCCTTTCTCCTTTCCAAATGAAACCAGATACTGAAAAAGGGTTGAAGCTTCTCATCAAAATGAGGAGTGGAAAGCAAATATGTTGAGTGTCTAATGCTGGCAAGGCATGTCAGATTCGACCATGAAATTTTCTTTTATCTTTAAGATCTTTTATGGTCATTAAAAGACCCACCAAAAAGCTGCTAGCACTGTCCTCCATGAATGAGAATTACCTCATCTCCTGAACATGCAAAGCTAGGATTATATTGGAATGGAAAATATTTATGGCTGCTCCAACAGCAGAGCAAAAGAAGGGTCCCACAGCCTCTTCTTGAGACAGAAGTACCACAACTGTGGTGAACATTGTCGTGAGCAGTTATTTTCAAAATATGTTCCATGGAAGAACTTGTTAAAGGATGAGCAGTTGTCAGTTGTTCTTGGGAGACTGAAGGAAGAGGATGCCCAGCTGTTTGGGGGGGCTGGTTGGCCTTCAATTGTCATGACCTTCTCAGAAAAATCTTGAAGTGGAGAACAAAACCAGCATAAAGTCCGTTAGGTTTAATCCTGAAGACTGAGGGCCTCATACAGATACCGTAGCACAGGGGTCTCCAACCTTGACCACTTAAAGACTTCTGGACTTCAACTCCCAGAGTTGAGGAAGGCACCCTTTTAAAGAAGGCATCCAAATTTCATTTCTTACTTCCTATGTCAAAAGGCATGAGATTTATATTTAGTGGGAAACCAACACTATGACAATAAAAATATAGCAGAGCCTGTTCTAGTTCTGTGGTTCTGGACTTCTACTCTGACAAAGCTCCAAGCCTTCAGTGGTACCACACTGAGAGTCAAAGAAGGAAGAGGGCATTATGAATAAGTTGAAAATCAAGAGGTACTTGAAGTAACCCTGTATCCTGATTCAAGATAATTTTAACCAACTAGGTATAGATGGAGATGAGGAAACCTGCTGTTACCCACTAGGTATTAACAATTATACACAGTCTTTTCTATCTTCTGAACTATGACCCTGACTTCCTGAACAACCTTTAGACAACATCTTGCTGCTCAATAAAGCTAAGTCCATTTTTAAGAAAATCGTAAGAAGACCTTGTGAGGAAACGTGAAATAAAGTGTTCATGTTTTAATATACAGCAGATAGATTCATTTGAAATCCAGATGAATTCTTCCAAATCTTTTTCAAAGCATGCACAGTTTTTCTGTACAGTCCTTTAGTTTTGACACTTTTACTTTGTTTGTGTAGTTTAAACTCTGTGCTATTGCTTGACCACATCTTTTTCCTACTAATTCTTGTGATGTGTGAGAGGTTAGATGATTCAATTGTGGAATATCTGCCTGTGCTTTTGTTTGAAAAGTTAGTCCTGGGAATCTGAGATGGCAACAGTCCATAAGCTGAGTCAGAACAGAATAAACTGTCCTTAGATGAGATATTTCTGATAAAACAACTGAGAAACAAAAGGCTGGGGGAAAGCTTTGTTAAAATTTAAGGGGAATAATATCCTCATTATATTGTCCTTTGCATAGTCCTTTTTTGCTGAAGAATTTGATGGGAATAATATCATTGTTTTCTCTGTGGCTTACCTAGAACTGGATAACCTGGAATTCACATCCTTGTCACCTTCTGGCCTCTTTATATGGGCTGCTCTGAAAGACCATCTTGAGATTCATCTGGTGCAGAGTGTGGTTTCTGATAATAATAACAATATGGTAGTAATACTGTAAAATTGTCACATACTGGTTTTCTTACAAGAATTTCACTGGATACTGACTTCTTTCCAAATACAATTCAAGATCCCAGATATCATCCAAAATTGTTATATAGTTCAGAGTCTATCTTAGAGACCACCGCTTCTAAGTAAATTCTGCCTTCTGATCTCATGAATACTGTTAGAAGAAACATCCATCTAGTTCCATTCCAAGCTGGGAGAAAGGCACTGGAAACATGGAGGCTGCTTGGAAATATGGTTTAATGATGAAGCAGAATCACCAAGCACATGATTCGGGTATAGCTGACCACATGGAGTTCAGAGTGAGGGGTTTTTAAACCATCTCTTGGGGTTTGCACTTGAACTTCCTGTTGTCGTGCAAGAACATGTATTCTATTGGCTGTTGTCAGACTCCCATGGTGCCATGTACAAATCCTATGAGTTTGTCTGAGCTAAGCTTGGTTGAAGTTTGGCTGATGCAATGAAGGGGCATTGGGCAATTCTTATTATGGTTGAGGGCTAATCCTACCTTTGTTCAGACCTTGCTGCAGGGAATTTTTGCTTATGAATAGAGTTACCTAGTGCCCAATAAGCTCTTTATGAGAGCTATTAAGGAAGGTGGGGACTGCTTTTCAAGAGCATGTTTCTCCATTTCTCATCTAGCGAAATATAACATTCTGCCTTTTTAAATATTTCTCAAAATATTTCATTCTTCTAGGGGGGATTGCGAACTTTCTACCATACAGTCCCTACTATCTCTAGTATCAAAGGTTCCCATTGGTTACTGTCCTTCCATGGAATCCTTTTAGGAGAGCCTTTCATCTGAAAGTTGTCATCTATTTCTGTAGTTGTATTTTTGTTTGCTTTTGTAATTTTTAAGTGATTGTGTTACATGGCAGTTCTCTCATTTTTATTTCCTTTGTTGTTACTATTGTAGTAGTAGTAGTAGTGGTAGTACCAGGGACATTAACATGCCAAACATCTTTTGACTGCATTGGGAGGGAAAACCTGAATAAAGAAATGGTTTTTTAAAATTTTTCTTTATAAAGTGCCAGGTTGGCTGACAAACATGCTACTTTGCTAAGTACAAATACTGATGATCACCGGCAACAATTTTTCATACTATTTGTGTGGGCTTTTGCTCCTTTAAGGCTAGGTCCCACTGGCCGATGGATGCAAAACATATGCAAAAAGGACACAGCGGATGAGCAAAATTTCAGGGGTGGCTCCATTCATTGTTATCCGCTCCAAAAAGTGCCCCAAATTTGCATAAACAGAACGGTAAGAACGGAAAGGAACAGACAGGGGTAGTATGTAGCAGGGATGTTAAACGGATGTTCGTAGGAAGCCTTGCGGATGGAAGCGGATGGAAGCAGATGACACATCCGAGGGGCTTCCAGGGAAGAATTGCAAAGCGGACGCATAGCGGAAGGAGCGGATGTGTAGCGGATGATGCTGATGCATCACGGACGCCTATAGGAAGCAAAGCAGATGCATAGCGGATGCATAGCGGATGCATAGCGTTCATTGCGCATGCAGGGAGTATGAATTGCGTCAGCTCCGCGGATATAAAAGGATGCAGCTCGCAAGCAGTCAGCATTCAGAGGAAAGACGTGCTGCCACAGACATCTGTTCTGAATAACACCATGGTTGTCCAGTCAGAGAAGAAGAGAAAGCCTGTGCTACTCCTGCCACCCTGGCAAGAAGAAAGAACCAACCTAATCCCACCTCCCTGGGCACTGACTGCTTAGCTGCTGGTTGCTGCTGCGCTCCATGCGCGCTTTGGGCATTTCCTCACTGCGCCTGCTGCTGTGGTGGACCAGCCCCAAGGCCCTCAAAGCCCCTGCTGGTGAAGCCCCTGCTGCTGAAGCCCTGCCAGAGGAGGAAGAGGCAAGAGATAGGAGAAGGGATAGAGGAAACAGTACACCTTTTTGAGGAGCATGAGGAGGAGGTGCTGGAATGCCTGAGGGACGAACGAGTAACCTAGTGGAGAAGGCCACAGACCTCTATGCGACACCAGAAAAAACAGGCAGCTTGGAGAGACAAGCACGAGACCATGCCTAAACACTGCACATCGATCTCTGGCGTGAGAGCAATGCAACCTGGTAATGGCAAAGCCTACACGCTTGAAAGAAATCTGGGCAGTGCCGCTGTCAAGCTCGCTGACCAGGAGATGTTACGTCATGGCCAAGTGCAGCTTCCTGGAGGGTAGATCCACCACTGAGGAGGAAGCTCCTCTGACAACCTTCTCCCTCAGACAGCCACAGACAGCCACTCCTCTTCCAGCCAGGAGAGCAGCTATCCGTGTCCCGGCAGGTGTCTTTGGAGGCCCCTATGGCAAGAGACCCCCATACAGCTGCATCTCCCTTATGCAAGGACATTGGAGGATCCCCTGTCACAATGGAGCAAGAAGCGGCAGCTCACCTAGAGACCAACCACCCCCACCCCAGCTCCAGAGGATGCACGGCAGAGAGGCAAGACTGGAGGGACAGAGCCACAACTGTCATTTGAAGATCAGGGACACCATCAAGACCACGCACAGATCTTCTCTCTCAGCTGGGTCCAAGCAACCTTACCATCCTCGACCGGAAGCCTTTCATCACCTACGTGAGCCAGACCCTCATGGGACCTCCCGAGGCCAGACCATGGTGAGACGAAGATAAGCAGTCACTTCTGCACAACCCTTCAAGGCCCAGCTAAGCTGGCTCTACCCCAGTCCAAGTCTGCTCCTCCACCCCAGGTGATGTCAACCAACCTTTCCACGGCTTCAAACAGCCTCAACCTACCAGGCTACGAATTACCAGGACTTCCCACAGCGTAAGGCAGCCCTCCCAGTCCCAGGCCCAGGTATCGCATATGCCACGGATGCCTCACCTCGCCCAGCTGCGAACCATGACAGCCCCCACGTAACTCCTCCCTTCCCTCCACCCCACAGCCAAGCCCGTCAACGAACAATCTGTCAATCAGTCCAGGGGGTTTGTACCTGGACATCCCCAGGTCTTGATGAAGGGCTCTCAACCCATAGGGATCTGAGTCAGCCTCTCGGAGAGCTCTGAACAGAACCATCCCCTGTTGTACCTTCGAGGGCAACACCCAATGGCGCTCAGACCAGCACCCAGGCACAGCTGCACCTCCACAGTCCCTGCCGCCTTAACAGCATGAGACGCATGGACATGGCTCAGGTGCTGTAGAATAGTGCACAGAGATGAGTTGTTTCACTTTATCTTTGCTTAAAGGACACTTTACTTGGTTCATTTTGCTTTTTTAATAAAAGTCATAAGCAGTTTACTGTGTAAGAAAGTTTATTATATAAAGGTTATTTCGTTCAGGATACTACTATCGTTTCATTGTTTTTTACGTTAATAAAGTGTTGGTGAAAACTTTGGGAAAAAATGAAAAAGCTTTGACTGGCTTGTGGATGGGTAAGGATAGTTGTGAGTTAAGGTTGATGGGTAACAAGATGTTGTGGGGAGGATAGTTGTGGCGTAGTAACGGATAGGCTGTAGGGACAGAATAAAGCAACTCCAGTGCAAAGCTAGTTGGGACTGTTGGAGTCAAGCCAGTCGCCCGCTGGCCCACAGCATAGCTGGACCATTTTTTACAATAACAATTTATTATTGATCAACTACATTTCAAACTAGAACAAAGCTTATATATTAACTATTGTGATGTAGGGCACACTCACTATACATGGCACAATCTCATTTCAGTTCTTGATATCTTGATTGAGACCAGGCTCAAGGGAAGCATCCATGTGACCATCTATCAATCTGTCTTGCCACTCCATGCTCCAGTGGGGAGTTGCTACCGAGTGTCGCTAGTAGGTTTGCGCTGCTTCTTCCCGTTAACCACGTGAGCTCTGGTTTAGGGGCTTGTAACATCACAGTGTTATCAGTGTTTTGCCTTGTCCATCCATTCACACGACTCCTGTCCCGATTCCCTGTTGAAGGTCAAAGCCTGTTCTGGCAACTACGGGTGCGTGTCGCATGAGTGTGTGCAGGATGCAGCAAGCTTCATGAAACCTGCTCACAGTCTGTGTGGTGAGAAGTATCTGGAACTGTGGCCAGGATGCCAAAGGCGTCTCTTCCACCACTGTCTTGCCTGGACAGCCTGTAGTTGAAGATCCCCTCTTCACGGGGATAGTATCTTGAACTGTAGGGCTCATGAGCTAGGTTCTGAGGGAGAATCGGTCATCCCCCAACAGAAGTAGGGCAAATTCTTGTGTGTTCGTTGGGCAGCGGGGTCTGGATCTGACAAAAACCATGATGAGGTTGCGTTTCAGCCCATCCTTGAGGTCCACTGGCGTTGTATATAGCTGGCCTACTCCAAGCTGACCCATTGCCTGAAGCACTCGATGTACATCACCTTGTCGTCAGCATACAACCAAGCAAGAGGATGATACTGAAGAAACCCTTGTGAGTTTAATAGAGAGGAACCTGGAGTTGGCTGGGCTTTCGAACGAGGCCAGTCTCACGTTGGCTCCAACGGTGTGTGGGAAAGGTTCCCTCTGCATAACTCACTGTGTCTGCACTTTCATCGGCAAGCCTTCTTTAGTGGTGGGTAAATATGGTAAGGAGCTACCCAACATGTGATTTTCGAGTGATGGCCTGCCACACTTCTCTCTGCCACTTTGCTGGATGGTGTTGATGTGGCACCCTCTCAGCATACGGGCATGTTCTTGTAATGTTCCAGAGGTCGAGGTGCCGCAGAGCTCAGTGCACCTTCAGTTCCAGGGTCGCAGGCTTGGACGAGAAGTAGGTGGCATTGGCTTGGTGCACCTGGGTCTCATAATTGGTCTACAATTTTGCAAACAAGGACTGGTGGCATTCTCATGAAGGTGCTGGAACTCGCAGGAGTGTCTTCGCTTCGTCTCAGCTCCACACTATTAGCTATGTCCATACAGTCCAAACTCATTCATCTCCGAGATCCATCCTTGGGATTCACACAGGTCGTTGAACGTTTTGTCTCGTTTTAATGCTTTATATACGACATGCATCCACTACATTCCTTTCTATTTCTGTGCTACTAAACGGCTGTGTGGACATTCCATGTACTTCGTTCCTCCCGTCTTTTCGTTTCAGCTGCAAGCGGATGTGATGAGGGATGTTCCAGAGGATGCCAAGAGGATACAGCGGACGTTTAAAACAGATATTACGGACATAGAACGTTTGTTGCCCGTGTTGTCACGGGATGTACACCGTACGCAGCGGAAAGTTCATCCGCTCAATAAAAGTTTTTGCAAGCCAAAAAGTCTTGCGCGGATGAAATTAATTGGAAGGATTGCTCGACGGCTAGATGCCATAATGAAACATGATGCATATGAGTTACGTACACAACGGATGCATCACGTTTTCCAACGGATGGCAAGCTTTTTTGTCTGTTTTACATCCTCTTTGCATCCGTTTGTGGGATGGTACAGTGGGACATGGGCTTTACTAAGTTTCAGGGGTCTCAAAACAGCTGAGCTAAGATCCAGTTAAACAGCAAAATTTCCAAACTGTGGTACCAATTAGCTGAGCTCATTTGGAAGAAAATGAAATAAAAGGGAGCTCAGGGAGTAAACTCTGAGGGAATAAGGACTCCACCAGAAATGGATCAGCAGGAAATTAAAAAAGAAAGAAGATCTGAAGCAGAAATAAAAATTCAAAGAAATTGAAGCTGGAGAAAGTAGCAATTTTGGGACATAGCAAACTGGAATTTCCAAAGGAATTAATACAGAACCCAACATCAGATAAACAAACAAGATAATATGTTTTATTAATGTTCATTTGGGGAAAAATGTACTTAAAAAACATATATCAATTCCTCAAGGGAAACTTTAAAACAACAAATCTGACCTGAATTTTACAGTAAAACTTGAATATTTAAAATCATTGTTCTATGAAAATGAACTCATTTTGAATAATAACAAACCAGGCATTCCAGACATCTTTTGCTTTTATTCACTTCTATCTGTGCTCTGTTTTGTTACTTATTTTGTTAACTTTTGAATCTTTTAAATTCTATCCAAATCTTCTCATCACCCTCTTCTTATCACCAATTATTTTTCATTATAGAGGATAGAATATATGATGCATTCATTTTCTTTGCATGAAGGAAAATGAACAAGAAATCAGCAAATAAACAAAATTTTGTACCTAGGACAATTGAGAAATTTGACTTTTCAACCAACTTAGCATTCTGGATGATAATAAACAGCCTTCAATGTAAATCATCTGTCATATTTTTGCTGTTCCATGTGAATTCACCCAAAGGAAAGATTCTTGGGCAATATATGAAGATCACAAATAATATATGGGTGACATGGTGGTTAGAATGTAGTATTGCAGACTAACTCTGCATTCCCATCGCCAGGAGTTCGATCCTGATCAGCTCAAGGTTGACTCGGCCTCCCATCTTTCTAAGATTGGTAAAATGAGGACCAAGATTGTTAGGGGAAATATGTTGACTCTGTAAACTGCTTAGAGAAACCTGTAAAGTACTATGAAGTGGCATAAAAGTCTAAGTGCTATTGCTATGTCTTCAATTCATTAAAACATCAATCAGTTAAAATGAAAATATAAACAACAAGAAGGGTTGGTGCAATTGTATGATACAAGTCTCACTTATTTATTTCTGATGCACATGTTGGCTATCATTTTGATTTTTTGATTCCTCTTGCTCACTTTGATGTTCCTGAATATGCAGATTAAGCAATACTATGACATTAAACCATGGCTGATCAAGTAAGTTTTAAATCAATGCTCTCTATTAAGGGAAGATTGGAGGGAGTGTCCTTGCGGTATGGAGTTTTGGATTCAAAAGCATTGAGATATCTCTGAAACTTGTGGACAAAATGGTGTGTATTCCATGACTTGTTGCTTTGGATTTTCATCCTATGCTATCTTGAAGTTCAAGAAATGGGTGAATGAAGAATATTGGCATGAAGATAAAATAGATGGAGGCCACACACACGTTGGAAGAATTTTGCTCAGAAAAAATTTGTGCATTTTAAAAATATGATTTATATAAGTTCTCCATTATTTGTGAGACAAAAAGTAGTATTATATACTAACTACCTAAATCTCCAGAAAATTTTCCATACTTCATGGAACTCTGTTCTAAATATAAGAAATATATAAAGGCAGCAAACATTACTGTTTCCTTTGGTTTTTAAGTCAATCATTACTGAAGACTTTGCGTGGGTGTACCAGAAGCCACAATTTGAGATATATAAATAAAATATATAATATACATAAAAATAATAGAACCTTATTTTAAAAGAGAATAAATTATCATTTTTGAAGGAAGATGAAAAAATTTTAAACAGTTAATGTAACCTTTCATGTGACAGGCGTGGTGGACTACTGGTGAAGACGCTCATTTCCCACTAGGAAGGTTGAGAATTTGATCCTAGTTAGTGGCAGATGTTCCTCGATGTACAAATAGAAAATATCTGCTGTGAACTCTGTATAGGCTTCAGGAAGGGCATCTGGCCAGGAAACAGTCAGTTCTACCCAATCGCCCTGAGTCCACCTTGGATGGCGGAAAGGCCAGTGAGAGGTGGCATTTGCTGGTTTTCTGAACTACTCAAAATTTCCACTACTGGTTTTCCAGAACTGGTCAGAACCTGCTGAATACCACCTCTGCCTTTCAAGCAATTGAAAAATACTTGTAAAAGCCTTCTTGAAAGGCCAATATCAATGTTGTGCTCAGAATTGGGAAGGGAATTCCATAGATCAAGGAAGATAGAGAAATATCCAAAATACAAGCCAAAGTGGTTGCCCCTGGAGACAAGTTTTCCAAACTGAGTTTGGTTCCAAACTGAGTTTGGGTTCTGAGAATCATACAGGAGGAAACAAAATGAATTGAAAAGTTATAAACCACACTCCAAATTGAGAAATGCAGGGAGCATTAATTCTTCCAAATTAACACATTCTTAAGGCATTTTCAGATCAAAAATTAAGAATGTGGAAAGGAAATCCACTCAGTTCTTGCTACTTGACTTTAAAATTCATTGGACAATCCTGCACAAGAGTGTAAGTTGTGTGGTTTTGCAGCAAAATTTAGCTTTTGGTATGGAATCACACCTGTTCATTGTTCTGGGTTATATTTTAATCTGAAATAATTTTGATTTAGGGGATTCATAGATACACTGGCACTGATTTTTCTGCTATATTCTTCTAGCTCCTGATGAATACAGGGCAGCTGTACTGAAGTTATTATATAAATAAAAGTCTGCTGAAAGTTGCTCACTTTTCTTCCTGGATGTTTCCTTTAACTACACCCATACTTGGCTATTTTGATTGTTTTCTCTTCCAACTGTTTATAATATGATTAGTTAGAATTAAGCTGAGCAGAATTATTACTTTACAGTTTACATGCCTTATTTTTGTAATCCTGTATTTTGTAATGCAGGAGGATTTTTCTCCCAGAATTGTTTTGAATAAAGTTGATTCATATACAGTTTTTCTTAACTATCTTTTGCTTGGTCTTCCCACCACTTCCCAACTTCATGCTGTTCTTGTAAATGTCATTTGTCATTCACCCTGAACAAAACCTTATGTGAATTTAAATTTAGATATGTGTTTTCTCATTTATGAAAAGGTATTTATTTTTCAGTTTTAATCCCATTTCTGTTTTCTCAAGAATCCACTATTCCTCTTAACTTCTATCAAATACAAATTTGATGAGACCAATCTTTAGCCTATATTTCTCAATACAAAAGAACAAGGATGCCGAAATGTGATGGTATAACATCGTGATGGCACACGTGCTACAGGTGGCACACAGAGCCATTTGTGCCAACACGTGAGCCCCAGGCAAACTTATCTCACTGCGCATGCACGTGTCCCCCAGCTGATTTTTGGGCCTTTTTTGGCTTCCCAGAGGCTTGAGGGAAGCCTCTGCAGCCTTTGCAGGCCAAAAAAATAGAACCATTTAATCACTTCCTGTATTTCCTGAAATACCGGAAGTGACTAAACAGGCCCATTTTTTGGCCTGCAAAGGCTGCAGAGGCTTCCCTCAAGCCTTTAGGAAGCTGAAAAGGCCCAAAAATCAGCTGGGAGGTGCAGTGCAGGTAAGGGGGTGGCAGGGGGGAATTGCAGGAGCCCAAAATGGTTAGCCATCACTGGTATAACACATTCATTTTGATGAAAGTCTGATAGATTGGCCATCTTCTAACCAGCTTCATATTGAAGGTAGAATAAGTATGAATCTACTAAATCATCTTTGAGTCATCAATTTCTAAATCCTAGACTAGGCAAAAGATAATGTAGTACACAGTTTTAACAGTTGGGAAAACAGTTTAATCAGTTTGAGTCTGTATTTCACAGGGGCTAAATCTAAACAAGGTGGAGTCAATGTGGAAGAGGTATAAACTATGGCAAATGAGATACATCTTCAATTTTAGCCTTATTTCCTAGAACCAATTCCTACAAGGCACTTTTTTATATGTAAGTGGCTGAAATCCATGCATTCAAAGACCAGAAATTCCTTGGCAATCCGAATCTGAAAGGATTCCTTTCTAAAATGCTAGAAAACTATGCCAGATAGCATTAAGGCAAGTGGAACAAAAGGTAACAAAAAGTTAACTGGTTAATGCAGTAATCTTCATTCTTACACACAGGCACAATTCTAATTTTAAAACAGTTCCAATTACCTAAATTATTATGACATCCAAGTCTAGTCCACAGGGTTTACTGAAAAGAATAATAGTTCTATTGGTACTTCTGGAGTAAAACCATACTATTCACTGAAAACATTAATCATGAATTTTAATCTAACTGGCTGGAGAATTCTAGGAGTTGAAGTCCAAATGTCTTAAAGGTTTTGAGACTGACATACACGACTTTAAAGGCAACAGTTTTTGGAAAAAATGTTTATGTTCCGTCGGAAAAACGCGAGGTAGAGCGGGTTCCAACAACAAAGTCTTTATTAGTTAACAGCAGTTGAAAAACGGAACATTGGCTCAAGCCGCGGCAGCCTTTATATAGGGTTTCGCCTGCCGCTTGTAGCCAATGACAAGTATTTAGTATTGCCGCCTTTGAGCAGCTTCGTGGATTGGTTCCTTGAACCAATCCAATTCAGGTTTTTTAGCCAATCAGAATCCTTGTATTAGGAGTCTACTATTCTTTATACAGAACACCCCTCCCCTCTTGGTTTAGTCCTACGTGGTGACGTAGTCGCGCAGGGCTAGGCTGGTGAGCTTCTTTTTGACGTCGACTGGACTTTGCGCGGTTCATTTCTGCTGAAGACTTTTCGACCGGTTCGGAATGGGTGTGTTGCTGTCGTCATGCCGGTCCTTCTCCATGGGAACCCCTGGAAGGGTGAGTCAGCCATTTACTTGCCAGCCTGAGTTTTCTTAGGCCGGCGGTTTTGCCGCTCCCTCCTGTTTTCTTCCTGGGGCAGTCGAGCTGGGCCAGCTGGTCCCTTCGAGTGGACTCTTCTCAGCAATTTTTCTTCTAACTTGTAAGTCTCTTTTTTGCTCTTTTTGTTTGTTTATTGGTATTCTGCTGTTTAATTTAAATGGTTCTTTATTATTTTCTCGTATTTCCCCCCCCCTTTGGTTTGATTTTTGTCGTTTTTTATTATTTGTGGTTGTGTGTTTGTACTTCTTTCTATGTTTCAGGACCGAAGCTGGTCTATATGTGCCACTTCCATTCCTGCTGTTGTCTACGGTTAGTCGGTAGGACGGCGGGGGCCTGTAATTTGTTGTGATTGTTTCCTGGAAGCCATAATGCGGTCCCGGTAAAATTTTTTGCATAGACTAGGTCGCCGATTTCAACTGTCCTAGGCCTACTACAGGAATTCGTTTCCTTGGTAGTCCTTGAGGTTAGTTTTTGTCTCTGGAGTTCTTTTGAGTTTGATATCTGGACCAGTTGTTTTGATGTGTTCCCATGACACCATTGATAGGAAAGACCCAGAGTCTACCTCCATTTCGCAGGGACTGCCTTCTATTTTTTACAATTATTTTACTTTCTTCCCGCTTCGTCGTGAAGCGCTTCCGATAGTGAAAAGTCTGATGTGTTTTTTCTCGGTTACTGGCTTGCTTGTTCCGCTACCACTTTCTCTCGGTTTGTTTTGGCTCAGCTTGTGCAGGGGAGTTGCCTGCGTCTGTTTGGCTGTAATTTTTTTTTATTCCTGCAGACTTTCTCGATATGCCCCCTTTTTTGCAAGCTCTGCAAATGCAATCGAGGAATCTGCAATCGGCTCCGAGGATGGTTTCCTCCGCAGCCAGCGCATTCCCGCCAATTTCTTTTTTCGCGGCCCTTTTTTGTTGGTGTATAGGAGATGGACTTCGTCGTACTTCCTCCCAGATTCTGAACGTCTCGTCAAAATCTTCGTGGTGAGTGGTGGTGGGAAATTGTTTCTTCCCTTCGGCCAGGCTCGTTTCTCGTTGTTCGCGTTCATCTGTTTCATTGTTGACCGCCGATTTTTTTCACACGGCTTCAGCGGCTGTGGCTTCTGCGGATGCTTCAGCTACGGTTATGTTGGGTTTTTTTAGCAGCTTGCTCTGTAAATTAGAGTCTCTTAAACCCAGTATTACTCGATTCCCGCATCGCTTCATCCTAAATTCAGCAAACGTCGCACGCTCCCCCTAGTTGTCGGAGGGCTGCCACAAAATCAGCGATGGCCTCGCCTTCTTTCTGGTCTCTTAGGTAAAATTCTGTCCGCTTGAAAGGTTTGACACCACCGGTGCGTATAGCCATGCATTCTTGATAGCTCTGGCCAATTATATCACATCTCGCGGCTCTCGCTAATGCCTTGGCCTATTTTGAAGAATTGTGGCCCGCAATGTTGTCAAGAAAACAGCGCCTCTTACACTGGTCTGAGATCTTCTTCTCATCTCGTTACTTTCCAAATACATCTGGAAACGGTCTACGTAATGATTCCCAATCTCTCTTCATTGGGATTGAAGGTGCGGCGCGCGCGTTATTCCAGCCATTGTCTTCAGTCTGGTTTTATTGGTTGCCGCGTGCTCAGTCTCGCATTTAGGACGATCCCACCTTCGTCCCAGTGTTCCGCTCCAGAAAAACGCAGGTAGACCGGTTGCACAACAAAAGTCTTTATTAGTTAACACAGTTGAAAAACGGAAACATTGGCTCAAGCTCGGCAAGCCTTTATATAGTGGTCCTGCGGCTTGCCATATCAGGTATTTAGTTTGACCGCCTTAAGTAGGACTTCGTGGATTGGTTCCTAATTGAACCAATCCCAATTCAGGTTTTTTAGCCAATCAGAATCCTGTATTAGGAGTCTACTATTCTTTATACAGAACAGTTTATGCTTGAAAAACTCAAAAGCAATAAGAAAAGAGGCTGATAGACAACACATTGACTAGATCCTATCACTGATGACACAAGTGATGCTTGCTAGAAATCAAGCAGTTTCTAATAAGACAACCCTGACAAAGTGATGTTATTCTGGTCACAAGGAGGAAAAAGGAACTGAACAGTAACAACTCATAAAAAAAAATTGTTTCTTTATTAGCCAACTCAAGATTCCAAAATGGTGCACAAACGTTCAAATTTTAGAAAGTGAATTAGTTTTTTAAAAAGTTGAACAAACGTATGTGTGTGTTTGTGTGTGTGAAGAACGGAAGAGCTTTAGTAATAAATATTGAGTTTGTTCCAGCCATCTCACCCCTGATGACAGCGTCTTCCTCCAGGGGTGGGCTTCCAAAATTTCAGCAACAGGTTATCGGCCTGGTTGCTGAGTAGATGTGGCCCAGCTGGCTTCCTGCACTATGGGGGTGGGTTGCTTTCCCCAGGCTCTGGAGGCTTTCCTCAAGCCTGTGGGAGGGTGAAAACAGCTTCCCCCAGGCTCCGGAGGCCCTCCGGAGGCTGGAAACAGGCCCGTTTCCGGCCTTCCAAACCATTTTTCACCCTCCCTGAGCCTCCACGCAGGATCTTCACTCACCTCGCATCCAAACTAGCCTGCGTAGAGACTCCTTGGAAGGGTGGAGTGGGGTGGGAGGGACAGGATGGGGTGGGCAGGGCCTGCCAGGGGTGGGATTTGGCGGTTGACCCCTTCTTCTTTGTGGCAGCCCCTCAAATATTGGAACACTATTATGTCACCTCTAGTCCTTCTTTTCACTAGACTAGCCACACCTAATTCCTTCATATTTCTTCATATTAGAAATCTTCTTCTTAAGAATATTAAATATTATTATATTATTCATTTGAGAAATACTTGATATTTTTAAACTCAAGAAACCCAAGCCAAGGCTAGCATGCAAAACCATTTCAAGTGGTTTAGCTGAGCAAAATCTCAGAGTTGGAGATTACTCAGCATTTGCTCAGGGAAGACTGATAAGAGTTTGTAGTGGTTAAAAACCAAGACTGATCAAGACCCATAATCCTCCCACCCCTTTTCCTCCTTTCTCTTCCCCTGTTATAATTTAAGCAATACATTTGCAGATTGTTTTTTCCCTCCCTTCTTGTGGTTTTTGCTATCAGAAGATGTATGTAATACAATATGGAGAGCTGAATATGCTTCAGGCAAAGAGAAGTTTTATGTGGCTCTGACTGACTTGGCCAAAGCTTCTTTCTATCCACTTTAAGTCAGGGTTGGGAATGGCAATATAAGCTCTCCAGGTTTCCTAGAAACTGTTTACAGTGAAGCAGGAACATGACTTTCACTGGAGAAAAATTTACATTTTAAACAAGCTGCTTATTAAACTGACATACAGAATTACGATTCCACAGGAAATTCTCACAATGATCTTTGGAGGCTTCTTCCCAGAGGTGCATCACTCCTAAAAGAAAACAGATCAAACCTAAAAGGTGTATATCAGAGGTGGTATTCAGCTGGTTCTGATCAATTCTGGAGAACCAGTAGCGGAAATTTTGAGTAGTTTAGAGAACCGGCAAATCCCACCTCTGACTGGCCCCACCCCCATCTATTCTCTACCTCCCGAGTCCCAGCTGATCGGATGGGTCTTCTTTGGTTGCCCTACACAGGAGAACNGCAAATCCCACCTCTGACTGGCCCCACCCCCATCTATTCTCTGCCTCCCGAGTCCCAGCTGATTGGCTGGATCTTCTTTCGCTGCCCTGCACAGGAGAATGGAGCTGAAAAGCAGGTTAGTGGGGTGGGAAGGGAATGGGGATTTTGCAGTATCCTTCCCCTGCCATGCCCACCAAACCACTCCCACCTAGCCAGGCCCATCAAGCTACGCCCACAGAACCAGTGGTAAAAAATGTTGAATCCCACCCCTGGGGTATATAAACAATTTATTTACACACACACACACTATCATTGGGAGTGCTTGAGAAATTGTTTGAAGCCTTTTGGAAAATGTAAACATTTTTTTTTCAGTTGCAAGGTTTGTGATTTTTGATAATAGAAACAACAATAACAGGTTAGGGCCAGTCATTTTAGAAGAGTCTGAACAGGGTACAAAAAGGTGCACATTCTTCTTTGCCAGCTGCAACCCTTTTGATCCCTGACACATCTGTCCATTTTAGTCTTGAGAAAGGGTCTTCTGTGGAAATCAGTGGAAGGTTTTGTCCATGTTTAATGGAGAGTTTGAAGCAGTGGACCACAAGCAATAGGTTGTGAATTCTAGTCCATCCTCAGACATACAAATCAACTTGGTGACTTTGAGCCATTCCACCTCAGCCATAGGACAAGGATCCCCAACCCCTGCTCCATGGACCAGGCGCCAATCTGCAGCATGCCAAAAACAGAGCCATGCAAACAAGCAAAGCTCTATCCATGGGATGCAGGCAGCACAGGAAACCATGCCCCCTTGGGTTTACAGAAAAACTTCTCCCCATGGAACCGGTCCCTTGTGCCCAAAAGGAGGGCACTGCCCTAGCAAGTAAGCAAGAGCAAAACACTTCCAAAATATTGCAATTGTCATTTGCAATTTGCAAAATGTTGCCAGATCATTACTGGTAGTCCTCGACTTACAACCCCAATGGAGTCCAAAGTTTACATTTCTAAGCAACTAAGAGAGTTGTTCAGTGATGTGATGACCTGGGGCATGGCAGAAAGGCAACACAGCCAGAATAATAAATAGGGGTCTCTTTATTAGCTCCAACTTTGCCCTCAATGTCCTGGTTACCTTTCGGTCTGGAGAAAAACTCTCCCAGGAACCTGCAACAGCCTTTGACTACAGACATTCCCGTCCAAAACGTTATAAATAGAAAACTTTAAACTATGAATTCAGCAAGCTAAAATAAGGTAATAAACCCAGCAGGGTTTATAAGAGTTCCAGAAGTGAAGTAACACGGCAGTAAATCAAACCAGTTGGGAGGATGCCAGGAACTCACATAACAGCAGCCAACATGAGATAAACTCAATGTTTGTTTTTGACAAACACCTCTCCCAAACTGCTTCTCCTTTAAACTCCCTTCGCCTTGTGAATGGTATCAGGGCCCTTTCCTCCCTTGTAAACCATGCAGCCCACATTGCTCTCTTCTCCATTCTTCCCTGTGTGCCCTAGGATGAAGAGGGGGTGCACCTTGGTCTTCCTCTGAACCCCCTCTCCCTTGTTCTACCTCTTCCCTGCTCTGCCCAGCCTGACTTTGCCCTTCTCCAATTTCCTCCACAGCCAATGAAGCCACTCTCCCGCTCCCTGTCAGCTGTTTGTCTTCCTCCTCTGATTTGGACTCTGATGGGGGCATGAGAAGTGAATTGTGTCCCATTTTATGACTTTTTTGCCACAGTTGTTAAATGAATCATGCGGTCATTAAGTAAATCTGACTTTCCCCCATTGACTTCGCTTGTTGGAAGCCAGCTGGGAAGGTTACAGATGGTAATCACACAACTCAGGGACATTGCAACCATCATAAATATGAACCACTTGCCCCCAAAGTTTGATCAACATGACCATGGGAGATGCTGCCATGGTCATAAGTGTGAAAACCAGCCATAAGCCACTTTTTCAGAGTTGTTGTAACTTCAGTCACTGAACAAGTTGTTGTAAGTCGAGGAGTACCCATCTCGGTGCCAAGACTGACTCAAAATCTACAGCAATAACTGCTGATGGACAGAAGAGTTAAGCCTCTCCATTGATTCAGGTGGAAGATTTAATGGGTTATATTCAGCTTATGTACCACAGGGTTTGCAGTGGACATTTGCTAAAGAAAATTTCTAGTCTTTATTTTGGATTAAATGCACTGGTTACAATTCCACTTGCCTTCTCATCGCCCTAGAACTACAAGCCCAGAATCCCATTTTAGGTATTCTCAAATTTTTATCTGTCTTTTGTTTCAGGGTAGATTCCTAATTTTGCTTCTCAGTGCCATAGAATGAAAAGTAGCTTTCATAGTTCGTGAGAAGTGGAGTTACTGTGGGAAAAGGTAAAGTCGGGTATTACATAGTGGAGGGAAATAATTGTGGAAGGATTAAAATGACAAAAAGGGAAAAAGAGAGGGCAAAACAACTCATGAAATTCAGAGGAACAATAACATGCACCACTTGATATTATCTTTTAAATATTCAAAATCCTGGCTCCAAAGACATTTCTTGATTATCATATTCTTTTGCTCTTTCAATGCAACCCAGATGGTTTTCCTGAGGTTTTGGCCAACATTTGAATAGAGTTTCATGTACAATAGAACATCACGGAAATAAAAAATATGGAAATTATTTTTAAAGATCATTCTCCCTCCCCTTCCCATGTCCACAGTATTTTTGAATGGCTGTGGCCCAACTTTTGTATTCTGAGGGATGATTGAATGTTTCATTTTGGACTGCTTCTTAATGCCAAAGTTGGATTTTCGGTTGTAAGTTAAGTCCCTCCTTGATCTGATGTTTGACTACTTGGCAAAGGGATTATACAGCATCCATCCTGCCTTAGCTGCCAAAAACTGAAGCTTTGATCCGGTATGCCCTACTTCCAAAGGAAAAGACTCTGAAACTGGGAAAGATTGATGGCAAAAGAAGGGAACAGCAGAAGAAGTTGAGATGGGTAGATAGTTTCACTGATGCAATGAACATGAAATTGGGGGACTCCAGGAGATAGTGGAGGACAGGGCAAAGGGTAGGGGCTGAAGTGCTGTGCTCAATGGGGTGTCAAAGAGTTGGACATGACTTTGCAACTGAACAACACAACATCCTACTTCACTGTCATGATTTCCAAAGATGAAAACTCTGGCATAAATGGAAGTTTCTCCAATATCATGTAGGTATCTTTGAATCCAGCCTTTCCTAATTGGATCTTCTCCAGAGAGGTTGAGTTTCCATGATGCCCCAAAGATTATATTAGCTAAGTGTCAGGCCCCTGTTGGAGTCTGAATCTGAGGAGGAAGACGAACAGCTGACAGGGAGTGGGAGTGTGGCTCTGTTGGCTGTGGAGGAAACTGGGGAAGGGCAAAGTCTGTCTGGGGAGAGCAGGGGAGAGGTAGAACAAGGGAGAGGGAGTTCAGAGGAAGACCCAAGCCCACCCCCTCTTCATCCTAGGAAGGGAAGAACGGAGAAGAGAGCAACATGGATTGTGTGGCTTACGGGGAAGGAAAGGGCCCGGATTCTCTTCATTAGCCACACCTGGGAATGAGAGTTGAGAAGAGATGCAAGCTGAGTACAATGTCTGCTGGGAACAAACAGCAGACTTTTTATCTTGTGTTGACTTTGGTTATCTGCATTCCTGGCATCCTCCCAACTGGGGTGAATTACTGCTGTTCCTTCACATCTGGAATTCCTTCTCTTGCCCTGCCAGACTAATAACCTCATCTTGCCTTGATTGGACTTAAGTTATAGCTTTTGTTGACCATGTTTTGGACCTGATTCCCTGCAGCCAAGGGCTGTTCCTGGGAGAGTTTTTCTCCAGCCCAGAAGGTAACCAGGACATTGGGGGCAAAGTTGGAGCTACTGATTATCTGACTGAGTTGCCTTTGTGCCATGCCCTGGGTCATCACACTAAGGATCATAGGAGGCAAAATTCAAACTTCTGGGGTGAGAGTAAGGCACCAGGTTGGGAATGCTGGGGTGGTGTAAGAGGCTCAGACCAAGCGAAACCACTTCCACTATCTACTAAGCCACAACATTCTTTAGGTAATTTGGGGTAATCATTCTCCCATAAGCTCATGTGCCTCATGGGTTCATTGTATGCACAACTTGGAACAGGAAGGTCCTGTATAAACCCCTCATTCCACTAGACAAAAGGAATGCCAAGCATTTTATCCCTATACAGGTCAGACCTCGTCTTATGACCACATTTGAGCCCAAAATTTATGTTGCTAAGCAAGACAATTGTTAAGTGAGTTTTGCCCCATTTTGCAACTTTCCGTGCCATCGTTGTTATGTGAATCACTGCAGTTCAATTAGTTAATATGATTGTTAAATGAATCTGGCTTCTCCACTGACTTTGCTTGTCAGAAGGTCACAAAAGGGGATTGCACGATCCTGCAACCGTCATAAATAGGAGTCAGTTGCCAAGCAGTTGACCATGGGAAAGCCAACTCATACCCACATTCTTCTTTTTTGTTAAGTGAGTTTTGCCCCACTTTACAACCTTTCCTGCCACAGCTGTTAAGTGAATCACTGCAGTTGTTGTTATCTTAGGAACATGGTTAAGTGAATCTGCCTTCTCCATTGACTTGTCTTGTCAGAAGTTGGCAAAAGGGGATCATATGACCCCAGGACCCTGCAACTGTCATAAATGCGAACCAACGACCTACAAGGTCTCTTCCAACTCTGTCAATCTGTTAATGTCCTGCCCTTCTGTTGGAGGGGAGCATTTTTTGCATGCTTTCACATAATTGCTTGGGAATTAGGGAGGGGGACTGTCTTTGGAGATGGAGCAGGCTTCCTCCCAGCCAGCTCCAGCCTGGTTCCAAGGCCGCTTGCCCTGAGAACAACCTCTCATCTGCCTAGCACCTCAGCATTCTCAAAACAACCTTATGGCATTACATTGGCTGGCAGTGGACTGCTGAGGGTGGGATTGGGCTTGGTGAAATGAAAGAATTGCTTCAGGCTTCCCATGAGACTTTCCAGATTCTGCCTTGGTTTCCTGCAATCACTTTCTCTCAGGAAAAGTTCTTCTGAAGTTCTTCTGATTCAATTGCCAAGTACCTGAATTCTGATCATGTGGCCATGGAGATACTGCAACAATCATAAGTGTGTAAAAACAGTCACATGTCATGATGATAACTTTGAATGGCCACTAAATGAACTGTTGTAAGTCAAGGACTACCTTGACTTACCTCATTATACTTGTAATGAGTTTTGAATGTATTTTTTCAAAGGTTTTTTTGAAAATGTATTCAACTTTTTTGAAATTGTACTTAATCTTAAAAAAAAAAAAAGTCAAAGTGAACATGGATTAATTTTAAAAGTTTTGATTTGGAAAGACAAGAACAATAATAATGCAGCCTCAGCAGAACATACTTTTTAAAAAAAAATCTTAAAAGGCCCAGGAAAATAATAACTATTTTATCAGCTGCCAGGGAGTCAATTCCAAGTATTTTTTTTGTTAAGGTGGGCATTTCGAGGTGGGGTGCAGTGGGGTTGGGTAAAGAACTGAAAGGAGCTAGCTCACTAGCATTTAAAGCAGTGATGGGATTCAAAATTTTTTACTACTGGTTTTGTGGCCGTGGCTTGCTGGGCATGGTGTGGCTTGGTGAGCATGGCAGGGGAAGGATACTGTAAAATCTCCATTACCTCCCCACTCCAGGGGAAGGATACTGTAAAATCCTCATTCCTTCCCCACCCCACTAACCTGCTTTCCAGCTCCATTCTGTGCAGGGCAACAAAAGAAGACCCAGCCAATCAGCTGGGACTCAGGAGGCAGAGATGGGGGAGGGGCCATTCAGGGGGGTATTTGCCAGTTCTCCAAACTATCCAAATTTTCCTCTACCGGTTCTCCAGAACTAGTGAGAACCTGCTGATTACCACCTCTGATTCAAAGGCCAGCTCTCATTCAAAGCAAAGCTCCAGGTAATGGTTTCAGGAAATGGCATGGACATAAAAGGGAGGTGAACTTTCCTACGCAGGGTGGGAAACTTGCATTTATCACTGCACATTATGTGTGAAAAGGCTAGTTAAGGTCAAGGCCCATGGTGATGTAAGACAATTGTTATTATCATTATTTTCTTTTCCATTTTTTTAAAAGAAGCTCAACCCAAGATTGCTGATGTGTTTTGAAGTCTTGAAAGTTTTCTCTGTTAGCCCTGCTATTAGACAGCAGAATGCTGAATATTTCACATCCGATTATTGGCATAAACTATTTTTGATGGCTTTAGCATATTGTTAACATCTGGGAAAGCACATGATACGTACGAAGCAAAGTTATTTGGTAAATCAGACCTGTCCTGTTTACATACTAGCGATACATTCTATATTTAAGAATTCCCATGTAATTCATTTGGGTCAAACTGGGCCGTGCTGGCAAGATCATTGAATCAAGTTCAGTATGGGGAAACTGAATATGAAAGCCCATTTGAGCAAAAAGTGGTTGGACTTTAAGCCATTGGACTGCAGTTCCCATCATCTTTCATCATTTGCACAGCTCATTAAGGCCCGGTCCCACTGCACTTACGGATGCAAAGAGGATGTAAAACGTTAAAAAAAGCTTGCCATCCGTTGGA